>WOVY01001988.1:0-132226 GCA_013436015.1 Rhipicephalus annulatus | reverse complement strand
ATAGCCATGGGTGGCGAGTTTGAAGGAACTGCAAAGTGTTTGTTTCGCTTCGATTTTCTTTTTCCCTCTCTTTTTTTTGTTCACTTTTGTAGTTATTGCTGTTCTTTTTCCTTTATTAACTGTTTATTTAGATTTTTTCTTTCTCTCTTTCTATTCTTCGCCTGCGTTCTTTTTCAATATTTAATAAGTTGTTTGTGTGGTCGTATTTTCCTATAGCCATAGTAGTATATAATGTTCGCACTTAATGTCACCATCAGACGCTTGAAGAACAAGATGAAAAAGACTATATGCGAAGCTGGCTATGCTATGTGTGGGGTTGCCTGCTTACGCCAAGCGATAGCGACAACATATACGATCACATCATACTACAGCCTGGCCCCCAAGTGCTTGCGTGACGGCTTACTAGGTGGGCTAGTTTGTTCACAAACATTATGCCAGAACAGCCTGGGAAAACGGGCCGAAAAACACAGCGCTGGCTTTTTAGCTGGTTCATGTAAACGTTTATCAAAAATCATAGTTATGCCGGCCAGTCGAGTCACTATAGATTGCATTTAGAATAACAGAGAGCTGAGCTAAAGTACCTCCATCGCGTCCACTGCAGCCGGCGGAAGGCGCATGGAGGGGCTGTCGCTAACCGGAGGCTCACCTTCTAATCTTAATTTCCACTGTCGAGAGCGTAAGTGCACGCCCGAAATTCTATGAATAAGTGGTGTTTTAGCGGCATATGAGTGATGAACTGCGTCTCATAATCGAGGCACAACATATCGATAATGCGTGAGCCAGCCGTCGATTAAATTGCATAAGGATGATGAAACCAAATCCCCTTTGCACAAAGATGAAACCGCTCGCCGTCATGGCTACTGACGGTGCTTATCTGACTCTCCCAGGTTTAATGCGCATATATAGCCCATAAAGTGGACGGGGATGGCCGCCGTGGTAACTCGGTATAGATGGAAATCATGTCTGGATGGCCTCATTCAGCTGTTCTGTTAAGCCAGTGGCTTTCGGATGGTAACTGTCGCCCGGCGATGTACGGTGCCTCTGAGTGTCATCACTTCTTCCAGCAGTTGGGCGGTGAAGGCCGTGAAAGTCGGTTAGTACCACGGCCGGTCCCTATGGCGGGGGATGACAGCATGAATGAAGAAATCTGTGACATCGCTTGCTCTACCGGGTTTGATAGTGCTCGGATTTAGCAATAATTAGTTGAATAGTCCGTCGCGAATATTACCCAGCGATTATCCGCTGAAGATTTCGGAAATGAACCTAGCAGGTCCACGCCAACTTCTTGAAACGGTGCTCGAAGTGGCTCCACAGGGTGTAAAAGACCAGCAGGTTTCATGGCCGGAGTCTTGCGACGCTCGCCGTCTTGGAAGGTTTTGACGCAGTGCTTGACGGTACGGGACAGTTTGAGCCAGTACTTGTGGCGGATACGAGCCAGAGTACGCGGGAACGCTAAATGCCCGGAAGAGGTTTCGTCATGGCACGCCTTGAGGATGTCGTCGTCTTGCATAGAATATGGTTATAGCATCGGACGCGTTATTCGAAGGGTCGCAGGATCGGAACCTGCCGGCGGCAAGTCATCTTTTCGTCCACTTTTGTTTCTTCGCACTTACATTACAATTACTTCTAACAAAATCCCCTATACTTTCCCTGGCGTGATTGTCTGTTAGATATCACTAATAGTGCGCTCGACGCGTTTATCTTTCGTGTAGACCAGCAGCACGAGTGCCGGATTGACAGGTTCGCGTACATGTTGCACGAGCTTGCACGTTTCGGGCCTGCTTTCCGCCTTTGTGCGCGTCTTCAGTTGCGTGGTGCCGTGGCTTCTTGTTTCTGTGTTTGCACGCCCTGTATTTCTTTAGCATAGGTAGTGTTTGTGCAACTTTTCGGTTATTTGTTGGTCATTGTTTCTTTGCCAACTCATTCTCTGCTTTCCCAATAAAGAAACCGGTTGACAGTCTGCACTGCGTTCCTTGTTCGCATCGTTATATTTTCAGCGATTTCTCGCACAAGATTCATGAGCCATTTATTGAAGTAATGGGGCACTTGCCACAGAGCTGAGAGAGAATTTTTCAGATGAAAGGTGCGTGATGGGAAGCACTCGTGACCCCCCCCCCCCCACCCCCTCCCTGCCTTTACGACACACACACGCACACGTAAGACGAATGCGCAACAGAGGTTATTGACGGGTGGCATGGCTAACTTCACCTCGCGGAAGCTGGATGCAGACTGTTTCAACTGTAGCGGCTGCGCTTTTTCTGAAGAACGTCGGTTTATTCTTGCCCTTTCGCACTGTTCTCGGTTGAACAATCCGGCCAAGACTACTGTTTTTTACGCCAGCTACTACCCGTTATCTGCATTACCTTTTCCTTTTTCGGCCGACTTCCGGCCGGAGCAGCAGCGCGTGTATCGAATTCTACGCGTCCTGACCCTTTCCACTTTTTCTGGATCGCCGCGTCCGGTCAAGCGGGAACGACCTGCGGGACGTTCGCGTCGAGAAATGCGGGGCGGAATGCGTTTGCGAAGAAGAGAACCAACGACAAAAAGTTGCGATCAAGTAAAATGCAACGCCGGGACAACAGTGAGGGAAATCAAGTAAAAAGAGCCCGCCGCGCGATTCAGCTTGAATTCCGTGAAGCATTCAGTTCCTTCCGCATGCTGAGAGGGCTTCAAGAAAGACGTAAGAAAAATATCTCACGCTGCCGGGAATGCAGAGATTGCGACGAGGGCACCCCCTGTGTGGCGGGTCCCGTCAATGACGTCGACGTTGCAATTCCAGTAAAAGAGAACTGTGCTAGTTCCTGAAGTATTCATTCTAAAGTACAGGGCGTGAGAACGCGGACAGAAGAAAGAAGTCGAGGCGCCACGAACGCCGACGAACAACAGAAGACGGAAGCGAAAAAGGCACGGTACGCATGCAACCTATCAATACGGCACGTGAGTCTGCGAAAATGGCATGCGATTTTATCTTTAAGCGAGTTACGGCTGGCACACGCGCGCGCTGCCACTATTATGAGGTGCCTTTCTTCATTCGTATGACGGTGCAAAACTATAACCTAAATGTTGTAATATAATGGAAATCACATTTGCAGTGTAATCACATTTACAATACAATTACTACCAGTAACACCCCTATACTATTTCTTAATACCATTACCTGCTAGTTCTCATCAGTATTTGAAGGGAAATTAAGCCAACTATTATGCCGACGTTGATTGTTGAAATTGCGGTCCAGAAACCTCATAGTGTTACTTTCGTGCCAAGGAAGGCCCTATTTTGAAATAAAATCACGTTTTAATGCTTCGCATCGGGTTAGCGCACTTTAAATTACCGGCATCAAGAAGCGGACTGACCGGTTCGTCTCTTGCACTGTTGCCGTGCATATACGTTGCCCGGCTTTACTGCGCTAGTAGCAGCAGGCTGAAATCAGTGGGAGCCAGAGCAGCAACAACGGCCATTGATAAATTTCTCGCCATTGGCTCGAAGATTGTAGGCATTTTTTGGTTCAACGGTGCCCCGCTAGATGGCACCACATGACCAGTGTAACTACGGGAAAATTGAATTTTTGCCCCACTCGCGTTATTTTCCATAGTAACGTCTGGTGGTTTTCTTTTCCATTGGTCAAACAGAAACGAACAAACAACATTTTATTGCGTCTGCTGATGCACCGAAGGTTCTATATTTAGTGTAGCTAAATCGATTACTAGTGGTTAATTGTAGGTGGTACGTCTGATGTCATCGGGATAGTTTTGAAAATGTCCTACTGCGGCGCTCGTGTTCTTGTGCATTTAGCTTAATTTCTCGGTAAGCAGGGCATTGTTGCTGATAATATTGTCGTTTTAGATTTTGTCACACATTGAGCTTTCACTCTGACGTAAATTGTTTTTTTGTCTTTAGTGTCTCTTTAACGGTTATCTGTCCCGTCGACCAGCTCCCACTCGTGCCGCAAACATGGGTTCACGGGCGTGCGCAGATAACTTTCGGGGCCCGTTCCGCCATTGTGCGCATCTTGAGCCGGCGTGTCCCAACTTCCTTCGAGTTTCCACGCCCTGTCTTTTAAAGTGGCGTTGCACTTCCGACTCGCGATTTCGCGGCTGGCCACGACGGTACCATCTCCTGGCACAAGGGTGCGTTGCGCTTGAAATTCGACGCACTCCGAGACGCAACGGTGAAAGCGCCGGAGACGGGGAAATGTATGCGTCGCGTGAAACCCCCGGCCGCGAGGTGTTCGGGTTGCACAACCGGACTCTCCGTCGAGATGGTTGCTGCACTGTCACTGCGTACTATCGCTGAGTGTATAGAAACGCATCGTGTGTGCTGCCTTGGGAATCTGCTACAGCGGCTACGACTTTGCGCACTCATTCTTAGCCCACATACCGTTCTAGTTATATAAATATAAGGGTCATGACCCGACAATAGGTTATCAGCGAGAAATAGAATTAGATGGTCTATTGCGCCTATACAGAGATGAAAAGTGCGACAGAAAAGATTTCAGGGCAAAATAAGCAGTAGATGTCGCCCGCTATATACACCGCCGGCGACGCCCATTTTTGCCGTGGCGTCTGTGACGTCATGCGCTGCATCGAGTGGAGCCGTGGTCTCCTACCAAAATTTCAGCCGTTTACAAATCGTTCAGTTTCAGTGCCAAGCTGAAGAAAGCTAGAATATCTCAATTTCACGCTCAACCGATTCACGGTGCAGCATTGTTTTCCGGAAAGCAGCACCTTGTTACGTCACGGCTCGCGAGTCGCCGGACTCTCATGCAGGCCGCTGGCCTGTTTATAAGTATATCCAATAAATAATTAGTTGATCGACCAAGTGCGCGAAAATTCCGCCAGCTTGTTTGTGAACGCGTTAGGATTAACCTGCATAACGCAGGCTGTGATCACCCAGCCTGCGTTAGCCTGTGATACCCAGCCTGTGATATGCAGCCTGTGATACCCAGCCTGCATAACGCAGGCTGGGTATCATGCAGTGGTGTTCCGTATTATACGCTGAAGAATTTCCATTCAGAGACATGGGAATTTCCTATTTTGGGGATTTTCCTCCGCAAAACGTTGAAGAAATTCCCAGCATATTTCCGTGCACAAAATTACTAGTATCCACCCCCAACCACGCACACACCTACTATAATTGCACGTGTCTGTGCGTACTGGTGGATTTTGAAATCATAACCAGGCCGTCCACTGCCGCACAACGAAATCATGTATTGATTAATTCATATACTATTAGTACACAGCACATTGTGGGCTTCAAGTCTAACAGCAATACTGATCTAAAAATCGACCCACGTAGATATCAGAAACAAATCTCAAAGGCTTTATACTTGCGTGGTGCATGTGGCTGAACCGATTACACAGATGAAGGCGCACGGTGACCGCTAATTATTGGTTGTCATAGGAGAATTGAACCATTACCGAATTTCCCAGCAATATCACGAAGATTCCCTTTTTCCGTTTGGCTCAAAATGACAGACGAAAATTACCCGAAAAGGGAAAATTCTCTACACGGAATATTACTGGTGTGATGGCCCCTTTAAGAAAATGTACTCATTGGCTACTGCGGGTCAGGTATACAAAGCCCGCCGTTGTATCGGTCAAAACAGATGAAAAAAAAAAGTTATACGTGCTACACTCGATGCGCTTGACGCGCATAAAATAAAAAAAAACGAATTCACCACGTGTGTAGAGAGGGATTGTAAGGCGCTTTACAATGAGGTACTTTGTTTCTACGTAGCACTGTCGCCATGCAGCATGAGCACTGTTTCTGTTTGATGTATACGGTCGCTTCATAGCGCGACCAGTCTCCATTTGCATAGATTGTGAGCCGCTGGCCCACCTCAGCTCCCACCCAAGGCGACGTGCCCCTATTGTCGTGGTCGTGGTGATAGTTTTCGTGTTAAGACAGTTTCCAACAGTAACCTAAAGGGAACTCTGCTGGCGCCGCAATCGTTCAGCCAGCATGGGAATGGTGACAAGTTCATGCATTAGCCTACTCTTCGTGCCTTCCGCTGTTAATGTGTTGCGTTTTGTTCGTTTAGCATAATGGAATGAGTTGCTGTGAGCTTCGTGAACTTTTTTGAATAGGTAAGCGTAGATTGATGGGGTGATGAAGTGTGACTTCTGAAAATGTGCTAACTCGCCTCGCTTTAAAGCCGCTCCAGGCCACACTGAGCCAAGCGGAGCCAAAATAACGATGCTTAGACAAATCCCACGCTTGCTGAAGCGCCATGCATTGCTGCTTGTCACTGCCCAGACTTCCGTCTAGTGTAGGAAACAAAAACGAAACACCGGTATCTGTTATCACCTGGATGGGTGGTGTCAGTGATAACTTACGCAGTTGCTGCATCACTGTGCACGTATATACGAACGAATCGTGTGTGCGCTGCACTGGGCCGTTGATTTCGCCTTTCGTAGACTGAGGCCGTAGGCCAGATGGTTGGCTCAGGGCGTGTCATTGTCTCTGCTGATCAGGTTTAGCGCAACGGCTATATGCGCAATCACCGTGTCACCCTCTCGCACAGAATAGCGAACATATATAATTAGCCTGGATACTTAAAGTGCCTCATTTAATTGCTCCGCCCTAAATGCATATTGCGTCATCACACGAGCTCGGGCAATTTCGCTAAACTTTTAGCAAAGGAGCGCTTCCACATATGTTGAGAATGTATACGCATACCTAGACACGATGCAGTTGGATACTATAATAACATATGGGGTTTAACGCTTTAAAACCACGACATGATTATGAGAGGCGCCGTAGTGATTGGCTCCGAATATTGGGATTATGTGGTGCTCTTACGTGCACTGGCATCTCACAGCATTCTCGGGCCGTCAACCCTTACGCCTCCATCGAACACCGCCGCAGAGGGGATCGAACCCGTGACCAGTTATAAATAACAATGCTACGGGTGATCAGTGCTAGTTTGTTGAGTGCTGTCTATAAACACGTGAAACATCATTACGAGGCCAAAACACTGTGGTGCACTTCATCAACAGTACAGTGCTAATATATTGTAATAACTGAATTGAGAGAGTTAAGTTATTTACGCAACGTGCAGCGCGGCGATTGACTATTGCGGCGGGCGTCTCTCATAATCATATGGTGGTTTTGGGACGTTAAACCCCACATATCAATCAATCAACTATTGCGGCGTTTATGGCGGCTTTCATTGGTACAATGCAACCTGCCCAATTATGAGCAGATCAGATAGTGTTTAATGTGAAAATGTGGTGTTGAAATTCTTTTTTACGCGGCACGAACAAATAATTCCCTCAGAGGAAGTAAGATAACGCGTGGAAATCCTCGAAAAAGACATATCGCTTGCGGGTATAGATAACGTGTGCTTCGGTCGTACGTAGCGCTGACGCAGCGTATAGTTGCGCTTCGCTTGCTTGTACACCCTGTAGCAATTTTTAATAATAGCGTGTAGCTGTCAATCCCAGCATATTGCAGTTTCTAATATCGGTGGAAAACTGGTAATGGTAATAATTTTTAGGGCATAATGTCACCACTGACCACCTCATGATTATGCGAGACGCCCTATAAAGGAGGGCTCCGCAAATTTCGACCACCTGAGGTACTTCAACGTGCACCTAAATCTATGTACACATACTTTGAGCATTATCGCCTCCATCGAAGGAGAAAATGCTTGAAGGCCGTGTACCAACGTGTTGTATTTGCTACATTAGGCAGTATAAGAAAGCTACGAAAAATGTACGTGTTGCACTGAAGCTAAGGAAACGACGGAGCGTGTTCTGATTCGGGGGTCATTAACCTCCGCGGTCCTGGGCGCGATGTCAGAACCTCTCCACTTGTTTCCTATCTGAAGGCCGAAAAAGGTTCATTTCGATTTGACATCACAGTCAACGTTTTTACATTGCACATGTGCATGCTGAAAATAAACATGTTTTTGTTAGTTTAGCGCGTTACTGGGGACGCGCCGAATTTATTCGCATTGCTTGCAAGCACCCCCGGCCCCACCTCCCTTCATTTGCCGTGCGGCCCTCGTTCTGGCGGCTACATGCAACCCGGCCGTCCGCCTCAAAAGGTTTCCCACCTGTGTCCTAATATCCACACAACAAGATGAGAGCAGTAGCGGGTCAGGCAATGGATGCCGCGTGCTAAACAGTTTCTCGTCGAAATCAAGAAGAAATGGGCATGTAATAAAATGTAGAGTTGTACGTTCCAAAACCACCATATATTTATGGAATACGCCGTGGCCTGCGAAAAATTTGACTATCTGTTTTGTTGTTTTTTTTAACGTGCACTGACATCACACGGAGGCCTCGAAATGCGACCGCCGGGATCGGACCTCCGGGTGAGCAGCCGTCACCGCCGCTAAGAATGAAAAGGAATAATTGAAGCAGGAGTGGGTTTCTCCGTGCCCGATGGACGAACTTCCGTCCTGGGCACCGACTGAACAAAAACCTTCTTTGTTTCGCATTCGCAATTACCTTTGCTTACACAGCAGAATGACGCCTGTCTATTTGTGCAGGCAGTATCAGAGAACCTGCATGGCACACGTAATGCTTTGCGGGTGCACCTATATGTGGAAGCGAGGCCGAGTAAAACGTGCCTTTTACCCGCGGTGACCTGTCAATAATACTGCATATGCTTTCCCCTCGTGAAACTCGGTGCTTGAAGGAGCCATGTCATCCAAATATCGCTCGTAATCTGGTTTATACGTCGGCTAATTCTTGTGTGTTAACAAATAAGCTGGCAAAGTTTCAGCGCACTCGTTCGTGAGAGAAATGAACTTTATTTTGACCTGCAGGGCTATTTTTACTTCAGCCCTTAGGTGGGTGGCGTCCTCAGTCTTGTAAGTAGCCACGGCTCGCTGCCGCCGCCCGAGCTCTGTTGACTAATCGTAGCTGGTTGTCAGGGTCTTGCGTCACCAGCAGAGCCTCCCAGTGGTCTCCGAATTCTTTCTTTATATCCGTTTCTTTGTTTCCACGTACTGGTGACAATTGTCACCGGGTAAGTCGAGATCGTTGATATATGCTCCAGCACCATGTGGCGCAGGGTGTTGCGCGCAAAACTCGCAGTCCCGACCGTAGGTCCCTGGATGCATTGCGTACGTCAATGTTCTCGCGGGTAAGTTCCGGCTTGGAGGTCGCTGCTGGCTCCCCACTCGGACTCGTGTGTTCCGGCGGGTGCCGCTTCCTCTGCTTCCTGTAATGCGCCACAATGTATGAGCACTTATTCGGTATGCGCTCGTCGTGACAGCCGGCGGTATACGCGTTGTCAGCTTGTCAGAGATGGCTCGCAGTGCGCGATCTCGAGAGCCGCTGCGTGCGCTGCCTTATTCTCCTCGAGAGACTCATGTCCCGGTGTCTAAAGGATGGTCAGTCTTGGTGTTCTTTAGACATGGCGTGCTGTCTTTCCGATGATTCCCTTCGTGTACTTTCTGCACGCCCTCTTGCGAATCCGTTATCACGGTAGCCGGCGTCTTCTTGCACGCAGCGACATGGTGAGGGCTCTGCCCAGCTCTTCCGCTGTACTCTCGTCCTTGACATGCATGGATGATGCTCTCAATTATTTAGCGTTTTCTCGTACCACGCTTATAGCAAGATGGTGATTTGTAGAACTTAATTTAGAACGGGCATTTAATGAACACGCGAGTAGCCAGAGAGTCTGACAACAGTGGCGCACTCGCGAGCCGTTTCGTATAATAAGCTGTTTGTGTTGCGAGCGTCTGAATTCCGGCCAACGATTTTGTTTCGCAGTCGGCCGCACGTACAATGGACTTATTATAGCTTTGTTTACTTCAACATTGAAAGTAGAGCTAGCGACTGAAACTAAGATCGAAGACGATGGCTCCACTCCACAAAGCACGTGACGTCACACGCGCCATCACAAGATGTCGATCACCGGCTGCGGGCGAGGTTTATATTCGGCGAATTCTAAGGCCCGTTTTGCAGTGAAATGCTTTTCTAGTCAAGTTTTTATTCATTAAGACAATAGATCCCCTGCGCCTATTTTTCGCTGAAAACTGCAATTTTGTAGGCTGCCGTATCATGGCCCCTTGAAGAGAACTGCAATAGAGTATTTACAACAAGTTCATCGGCTTGAAATGCCATGGTGCTACGCACTGTCTGTTCTCAAAACGTAGCATAGACGCTGATTTGAGCTGTTCTGGCATATACTGAAAATGCCACTACTGAACTTGTTACTTTCACTGTGGTTATCCTAATCATGCTGTTTGCCAAATATGCATGGCCCTAACGGACTCTTATACGTATAGTAAGTACTGTGCACAACGCGCCGCGGCTTCACTCAGCACACAAGTATTCGGTCAGTCCGGTGCCTCTTACTTGATGACAAAAAAAAGGGGGGGGGGGGCGGAAATGGCGAGATGTGAAAATTAACTGTGTGGCGACATATGCTTCAATGGCCTTTGCAGCACGCGAGCTGAGAGAAATGTTTTCGTGTGAAACTGCAAATGTTTTCCTGGCCTGACATGCTACACACACTAAGCACTGGGTGATGTACAACGCATGCAGCCACACATGCGCAGACTCCGCTGTATCGTGCAAGCTCGTGGGTCGCCAGAACATCAACCGCGCTTCTGGCGCGCGTAACGCACAGCAGCTGCTTTGCCCAGAATCATGTCGCAATTGTATGCACGGGTGCCGCTGAAGTTGTAAGGCCGTTTTGAGAGATCGCAATCGGTCGTTATCGCAATTCATATCTAAATTGCAATATTGCGTCTGTGTGTGCGTGAGTCTGTGTGCGTTTTTCATTATGTTCGCGTATTCGAAATTATTAAACTGCATCACATGCGTGTAGAGTGCAGCTGCTCGATATTTGTGAATAACAAGCACGCCTTGCTTGTTCCGCCTGTATTTCTTCTATAGAACCAGTGGTGCGTATTATTATCCCCCGGTGTTGCTCCGTTGCAACCGTGTGCGTTGCCAATGCGCTTATCAAGCGGATTCAATCTTTGCAGTGCAAGGAACGAGTAGCTCCCACCTACGTAAATGAAGGGGCGACCTCGATGATGTGGCGCGGCAATGCGTGTTTGCTGTACAGCGTCTTTCTGGGCACTCGAGCGCCAGAGAAATTACGTGATCGCCAACATAACTTAATCTGCTGACCGTTTGCCACGAGGCTATAGCTGTCGCCTGCCTCTTATAATATCGGGGGTTTTACGCCCCGAAACACGTTATGACAGTTCTTTTTTCAGTCTGTCCGATGTTCCTGTGACGTAAAGGCGTATTTATAACGTATAGCGTTCGCGCAGTACCGCGTTGCGTGTCCCGTAGCTGCCATCTCGTCAATAGTGGCGCCATTTATGGTGAAAAAAAAAGACAACTAACAGACACATAATAATTTCTTCATTTCGAAAGCGTCATATACCCGTTAAAACTACCCCATCGATTATCTCACTAAGTCTCTCGCAAACGGTGCCGAATCGACACAAATACTTTGCTGTCGAAGCCTATAATGACAGGAATCTCAAGCTAATAAAACCATCTGTTTTGTGCTAGCAAGCTACAGAGCGCACGACGGCCACTTGATATACTGTGGGTGGATGACTACCGCTTTCGGAGGTGCATGCCTGGTTCACAACCGCTGTTCTCCTAGACGCAAGGACTGAATAAAAACCTTTTATATAGTCGTAAGAGTGGAGGACCTTTAGTCATACGTGGAGGGCTCTGCAAATTTCCATCATCTGATGCTCTCTAACGAGCACTGACATCAGGCAGCACACGGGCCTCTAGCATTTCCACCTCCATCGTAACCCGAACGCCGCCGTCGGGATCGAATCTGCGACCTTCGGGGAAAGCACGTTAACCGCTACACGTCTGGGCAAGTACTGTCGCCTGCCTCGATCACCAATAACACTATCGGTGACAATTTTATGCATGTTTTTGTTAGCTTTAGACGAACCATTTTGCAGCAGTTTCTGTTGCTCATATGTGACGCCGCATGTTTGTCGTTTCTGTGTGCAACAGCCTTCGTATACCTGTTGTTTTTTTTAATTATTCCTTTGAAAAGATATATCCCTGAGCGAGGGCGCACAGAATAAGGAAGATTTCTCTGTATTTGGAAATGGTATACAATCGCAGAAGTTGTGAAAAAAAATGCAATCGCAACAATTCGCGTGCACGTTCCTTGACCTACGTATTACCCCTACGTGATGCTTGGTTGATATTCTACCCAATAACCTTCTGCGGATGCATCCAGTGCGAGTAATAGTACTCATAACCGATCAAGGCACAGAGATTTCTTCCCTCATCTCTGTGTACTCTCGCAACAATTTTTATCAAAACACGTCGTCGCGTGCGATCTATAGGACATCGCATGCTTCTTCCAAGGTTCTTTGATTCAAAATCTATTATTTGTGGCAAAAAGCAGTGATATCGCTCGACACGGAAGGTATGTCTTTTTTTTTTCTGTGCGCTTTCATGCGAGCCGCGTGCGACATCGAGGTCGCCTAGTCCGTCCTTCGATGTCTCAAGGCCAGCCTTCGGGTTGATTTTTCCTTTAAACATAATCTGGCGCCACTATTTCAGCCAACGCGGACAATGCTCTGCTTCGTATATCTCGCCCTTCGAGGCTTTCTTATAGCAGAACTTGAGTGTGGCCTAGTTGATGTTTACTGTTGGCCATCTTAGCACATTTTAGCAAGTGCCTAATTTAACACGCGTTTTTAATACATTTCCTTACTTCTTCTCAGCTGACCATGTACGCTAATTATTTCAAATGATTTATTCCGAATTAGCAAAAGTACAATAAGCTCTAGACAAGGACTATGGGAAACGCTCATTTTGTCGTGCATGTTCTTGGAGAAAAAAGTTGTGATGTTTTTGTTTCTCATCTAAATGCTGTTCAAAGGCTATTCAAAAATAGTACGAGCAAAACTTCGCTCACATCGCACCTTTAAACGTCTCACAGTTGCGACTGATTGCACTCGGCTGATCCTGTGGCGTCCGTTCTAGCGCACATGACAAAGAACTCATGTCTGCATAAACGATTCTTACTTGTCGTCGACGGAGGATGTCGCTGCTGAAGGCGATGAAGGCACTACTGAGGTTTTCAAAACAAAAAAAAATCGACTTGGACAAGCGGCTGTGACAGTGCGTCGCGTACCACGCCAGTGCGACGGACTGTGGCCGAATGCGTGTGTGTTGTCTTATGTGCTATCTTTTCTCTCCGCACTTCAATCTTCGCAATGTCGTTCTCTTGCGTATGGGGTCCGAAACCGATTTTCCTGAGGTGGTTAACATGGCTGTCTTACCTTTTATACCATTACTGCTCTCTGTCCTTGCGCGTCACTGATTAACTTTAGTTGCATCGCATTTCACGCAAAGTTTTCTTTCCCTCCCAATCCTTTTATCGTCACCACGTCAGTTGCAAAAGTTTCTTGATAGACTAACGTACTGCCGCGTCAGAAAATGTTAGCCGCCCCGCTGGCGCACTGGTTACGGGGGTCGTCTGCTGGCCCGAAAGCTGTGGTTTCGACCCCTGCATTGGGATTTTGATGGGAGTGAAATGCTCAATGCCTGTAAATTTAGGTGCATCATAAAAGCAAATAAAAAAACTCCAGGTGGTTGAAATTTCTCGAGCCCTGTTATAGCGGCTGAGGTATAGCGCGTCGAGGATGAAACAGAGAAGACACATAACACGTACACAGCGTTGTGTGTCTTCTTTTCTATCCCGGCCGTCCTGGATGCGCTATATACCTCAGCTATTATGGATAACCAACAAGCCCACCGTGCAACCTTAGTCGACTTGTAGTGGTGTTCGTTTGATTTCACTTTCAATTTTTATTATGCCCCTCAGAACCGTCAGAGAAAGAGCGGTGAAAGCACATGCATACACAAAATACGGAAAGAAGGAATGGAAAAATGCAATTGCAGTCGAATAATATCCCGGCTTTAAGGTCCCAAAGCCATGATGCGATTGTGAGACACGCCGCAGTGGAGGGCTCCGGAAATTTCGACCATCTGGTATGCTTTGATGTGCAATGACCATTTCGCCTTAATTGAAATTTGACTTCCCGGGTCAAACTCGCGACCTTCGGGGCTGAACATGTACATAACCACTGCTCGGTTCGTGGTGGAAGTGGCAAAAGTATGACAGTATATACATCAAGCGAATCCGACTTTGTAAAGATAGTCAGTGCGACACAAAATGGTTGAGCGATCAGACGATCGCGTCGAGCGGGATGATGGCACATTTTATGGAACACTTGAAAGGGAAAAAGAATATTATTTGTTCGACTTCCCTTCGTCTTGACAGAGCATAGGCTTGGACGTGTTGTTAATTCATTTCCCCGGTTTAGCGTCCTGTATGAAACAAGCAGCGCTGTGTCCGTGTTGTTATTCTGTCCTCCGTCTTGGGCTTTGCAGTGCACTGAAACAGTGAAACGAACTCCTCTCCTTCATATGCTGCCTCCCTCTCTCGGTCGCCATCATCAAAGCGTTCTCGGCTTCAACCAAGTCTCGCGATGGAAGGCGCTCTTGATGCGAACTGCGTCGTTGTATTCGCGTCTTGTTTGCTAACGTGTCTGCCGATGGCAAGAAAATGTGCTCTCGTTTCTGGCCTCACTTGCGCATACGCTTCCTCGGTCACCTTGACGCTGTCCTATGTATAGTGTCATTTGTAACCTGAATTTATTTTTGCTACACTTTTCCGTGTTTTACTGGTCTGATTGGAAATGTTGTATCCAACACGTCTCAACTTTGCTAATAATTGCGTTAGTTAGCTGTGTTAGTTTTTCCTATAAATATTCGTATAATTAACCGACGGTCCCACTACAGTTTTTATACTTTGAAACCCTCGGTTTTATTTTTGTGATGTTGAACTACGTTTTTGAAAGTCCGCCGTGGTGGAGTTATACGCGGTGCATGGCTGCCGACTTCGAGGGTTCGATCTCGTGCGATGCCAGCGCACGTTGAAGAACACCAGGTGGGCGAAATTTCCGGAGGCTCCCGCTGTAAAGGTCGCGCGTCATGCCGTGGTTTCGGAACGTAAAACCGCTGGTATTATTGTTTTTTTAACGGAATAAAACTGAATGGAATGTTACATGCTGTGTAGGGCACGTCCGCCATCGCTGTATGCCTGCGCCTTCGAACGCGTCCAAATTTTAGGACTACTTTCAGACAGCGATTTTATTCTGTCGCGTTTCGTGAGCTCCCGAGATTCTTCGCGTCCTTACGATGTTAGATAGCCATATTTTCCACCCTCTCTGTGCGTCAGCGCACACCTGTATCTAGGAGCCCCGCCGCGGTGGTCTAGTGGCTAAGGTACTCGGCTGCTGACCCGCAGGGCGCGGGTTGGAATCCCGGCTGCGGCGGCTGCATTTCCGATGGAGGCGGAAATGTTGTAGGCCCGTGTACTCAGATTTGGGTGCACGTTAAAGAACCCCAAGTGGTCTAAATTTCCGGAGCCCTCCACTACGGCGTCTCTCATAATCATGTAGTGGTTTTGGGACGTTAAACCCCACATATCAATCACCTGTATCTAGGATTGCGATTCGCGGTCGCGTAGCTACATACTTCTCGGGTGCAGCGTCAATAGGCGTTGCGTATATACAGCACCACGTGTCTGAAAACGACGGCCTTTTCGGGTCATATGCGGCTTTAAAAGAAGCGTAACAGGGATACGTTCAAAGGACCAGGTCATTTCCCTGGGCAGAGCGGCTTCCGGCGACAAACAAACGCGCGAGTAGCTGGCGGCCTTCTTTGCGCGAGCATCATCTCGAGGCCGCCGCGAGAGAAAAGCTATTGTTCACCGAGCGACGTGGTTCGGTTTTCGAGCCTGCGTGTATCGACGCACAGCTCGTGCCTCGCAGCACCTTTTCCTCTTCGCGAAGAAAAAAAGAGCGTCTCAGCAGGTGCGCATTGGAAACACTACCGGAGCGAAAGAAATGCGAAGAGCGGCGGAAACTGGGTCGCTCGTTGTTGTCTGCGCGTGAGCGATGGATCTTCGGAGCGGCACGCGCTCTCCTTTGTGACATGCGTTTCACAATGCGCGCGGCGTGGTAGAAAACGGCGAAAAACCGTGTCTGCAATCGATGTTGATCCGGATATGTTTGTTTATTATTTCGACATATGGCATTCTCGACGGCTTTTTGCCGTCGCCGTCATGGCTCGTATATGTCATCATCATGATAAACGTGACTCACGCCCCCAGTGTTAAACGACTCTCCCATGTTCCATTAATACCGGTATATAGTGATCGCTGATGACACGTAAATGTGAGTGTATGAGTGAGAATTGATTTATTTGCATTTTTCTCGATTTTTCGATCATAGACAAAGCGATGGTTTTTCGCTCACAACCGACAGTGCCAATAACGCTGACACCGATGCCGGAATTTCTTCGGAACGAACTTTTTCACTCTCTCGCGTTAAAACAGCTACTATACGCTTGGCGTAGCGCAGACAAAACCATGTACAAAATAATAAATAAAGATAACGCAAGTGCGAAATAAAAAATGAAAAAATATAGAACAAGAAATAGGAAGAAACAGGTAATGAAAGAGGAGGAAGAAACGAATAAGGAGATGAAAGAAGACAAGAAATTAAGACGGGAGAAAAGAAGGAGAAAAGCGAAGAGAGACAAAGGTGGCTGTCCAGCTCCCTCCGCACTTACTTCTGGCTCGGCACCCCCAGTGCGAATCTGCCTCAATTTTTTTTCCTGTGCACCTAAATTCGCCCGCTTACGGTGCGCCACACCGGGACACGTTCCGTGTACACGTTGTATATATATATATATATATATATATATATATATATATATATATATATATATATATATATATATATATATATATATATTGTCCTGGCATGCTTCCTTTTTCTTTTTTTTTCTGCGTTTAAACGTCCTTCAGTGCGCGCTCTCGCTAAGCATAAATTGAAGCGTTACAAACAGAAACCAACAATACGGCCTTCGCATTTGAAATCTTTCTTGTTCGGCGTATACAACTGAAAGGACGCTCGCTGTGGATCGAGCGCAAACTCGTGCACGTTTTTACTGGAGCGCGGCAACCTTGAGCAGAAAGTGCGAACGGAGAGAAGCGAGGGCGCGCCGAAAAAGATGGTTTAAATTGATAAGAGAAAACACGCTTCCCACGTGAACTCCTTTGGGAAACGACGCCAATGGTCGCCGTCATATAGAGTTTCCTTATACGTACACTAGAGGGAACTCTGGCGCTAGTGTCTGGTGGAGCTGCAACGCATGGTGCTTTAGTGGGCATGCATGTGATAGGGAGTACACGGATTTGTCTAATTTTCCGTTGGCTTCGCGCGGCTTAGAGCTGCTTTGTTGCGAAACAAAGATATGCGATTTTTCAGCTATAACACTTCACCACCTTAATCTTTAAGGCTTACCATTTCAAATCGGGTCACGAAGTTCAAAATGGTTCTTTGCATCCTTCGAGACAAAACCGAAACGCAGCAATAAGTGCTGTAAGAATGACAGGCTGGGCTTGTTCGTTTAACATATTTGCGTAACGCTCCGTGAGTGTGTACCTTATCTTCGTCCCTGTCGTATTCGTGCCTTAAACTTCAAATAAGCAATGAGTGAAGCTACAAGTGAGATTCGAGGCCCTGAACGTTCGTGGCGCCAGAGTCACCCCTATTTAATTTTAGAAAACATGGTCACCGTAACCGTACCATATAAGAGAACTCTGACGCTATAGTGTCTCTAACGAACGGCGCTTCAGCCAGCATGGGAATCATCGGTCGTTCATGGATTTGTCTATATTTCGGCTCCGTTCGACTCCGTGTGGCCCGAAGCCGCTTTGTTACAAGAAGTCCAGCAAGCGTTCAGCAGTTCACCGCCTTAACATGGGCTCACTAATTCAAATCTGGTCGCAATGTTCACAACTATATTCTTTTATCCGAAAGAAACGTCGAAGCTTAACGACACACAAAGCCACAAGCAGATTCAAAGCCTCACGAATACTAGGCAAAGCCGTGCACAGCTACCTGACATTCGCGTAGTGGGGGAACGATCGCAGCGCCAGGGTGCCCGCTGGTAAAATTGTAGGAAGCTGTGTGGCTGTAACGACTGACGATTTACGTATAGTGTCCTCGAAAGCCGAGGTGACAACAGTGCCGAATCCGATTGTGCGCAACAGTTCGCATTTCAGGGTGCGCGGGACTAGAGTTCGTGCATTAAACGACTTATAATATCGACGTTCGGCATGCTCTAGAAGGAAGTACGGCGATTGCTGAGCTGTACGCCTTGTTGGGACTGTCACGTGGTCTTCTAGCACCACGGACATGGACGTCGAGGGCATAGACCTACATAAGGGACAAAGCTAAAGCGCTATGGAAACACCTAAAATAAACGGATGTGAGTAACCGCGCCTGTAGGCTGGATCAGATCCCTCAAGTGTGCTGCGATATTGCTATTATTATTATTATTATATTATTATTATTATTATTATTATTATTATTATTATTATTATTATTATTATTATTATTAGTATTATTATTATTATTATTATTATTATTATTATTATTGTTATTATTATTATTATCATTATATTATTATTATTATTATTATTATTATTATATTATTATTATTATTATTATTATTATTATTATATTATTATTATTATTATTATGATATTATTATATTATTATTATTATTATTAAAAAGTGTGTGCGTGTGCTAAAGGTGGTCGGCATGATTGGTGATGACTGGTTCCTGCTAAAGACGCACGGTGTCACCACAAGGTCAGTCATTACGCTGCGAACCAGAACGCAGAAGCGACACACTTATCAATTCGGTTCCCCAAATTTTCTTCAAACAGGAATTCTGAGCCTTTTCCTCAATGTTGGACGTACGTTAGGAAGATTGAGGACGAACGAATTCGAGGGAGCTCGAGTGGTAGCCATCGCTCGTTTGACGAACTCTGCAGCTGCTCGTTGAAGCAGCCGAGTTCGCTCGTCATCATCTTCACCTGTCGCGTAAAGGCGTTTTGCTTTTGTTTTGTTCCATGCGCGGATCACTCGGGGGAGGGAGGGGGGGGGCAGCGTGGACTGTCGTATGCTGTTGCCGCTTGGAGTAACGCAGGAAAAGCACGAATAAATTTGCAAAAGAAGAACCAAGCAAAAATACGTATGAAATAATGAAAAAAATAGGAAGAAAAAAAAGAAGTGAAGTAAACAAGGCAAAAACGCAGAACATACTGGAAAAGATAAGGATAGATAAAATAGAGAAGACAAGAAAGAGATGAACCGAAAAGAGAAGGCTGCGCGTGCACTTCCTTCCTGCTTGCCCCGCCGCGGTGGTCTAGTGGAAATAAAGAAAAAAAAAGCCGCGGTGGTCTAGTGGCTAAGGTACTCGGCTGCTGACCCGCAGGTCGCGGGTTCGAATCCCGGCTGCGGCGGCTGCATTTCCGATGGAGGCGGAAATGCTGTAGGCCCGTGTGCATTTGGTTGCACGTTAAAAAAGCCCAGGTCGTCGAAATTTCCGGAGCCCTCCACTACGGCGTCTCTCATAATCATATGATGGTTTTGGGACGTTAAACCACACATATCACTTCCTTCATTCTTGGCACCACTATAACACGAAACTGCCTGAATTTATTATTATTATTTTTTTCACGCGCGTTACTACAACGCTGCCTTGCATTGTTCTCGACGGCAATGCTTTCAAAGTTCCCTAGGTTCCCTCGAAACTAACTGGTTTTGCTCAGTGCGAGAACTTGTCATCGCGTCTCGTGGTATGGTAACACGCTTCGCCTTTTTTCTTTCTTTCTGTCTTTCTTTATTTCTTTTTTTCCTTTTTTCTTTCTTTCTCGTTGACGAAGTAAATGCATGTAATTGCGGCGGTTCCACGCATGTCCGTGGTGGGCCTGCTTCGCTGATGGTTAAATCGTGCGGTCAGCTGCCCTCGAGGACCCAACGTTATGCCACTGTGCCACGTACGGCAGCTAGCAGCAGAGGTCAAGTGAGGAACGCTTTCCCACCGCAACGATGTGTGCTTGGCCTGCAGTGGCCACCGACTGCGCGTGCGAAGCGAGTGGAATCCGAGTAGGAAAGATGCGGGAACACAGCGACTCGCAGTGGACGCGCCCCCAAAGGCAATCACACTGTGACCTCTCTGGCATCCCACACGACGCAGGGTAACAGACTCGTTGCTGTGTGGGCTACAGCATGAGCGGCTCATTATAACTTGTTGGGCTATAGATGGTAACTCCTCCCGTGGTTAGAGCATCTTGTGCATCCCTCGAAAAACACTCGTCATAAGTATATTTGGCATTGTGATCACTTCATTGGGCCTGTTGGCGTCTCCTGTCGTTGGGCTGCGTAGCGCAGTCACGGTCCACCACAAAAACGGTTGTGCTCCACAAATGAATCCCACTTCTTGCTAACAGTTCACTGAATATTAAAGTGGCATCTGTTTACCCAAAATATAGCCGACGACGTTAGTGAAGCAGAAACATGCTTCATTACATGCATTGAAACCGGGCATGCAGGGAAGATGGGTGAGTGGCATTGCGACACAGTCTTCATGCGGCGTTAGTGGAAACACCCTTCCCTAAACTTACGCCTTTCCTCAGTTTATTTCTTTCATCATATTTGCATGCTTAGTGGCATACCGGAATCCTCTAATGTGGCCGCTCAGTTTAGGTTGCATGATAACCATAACTACTCGGCTGCGGACCCGCAGGTCGCGGGATCGAATCTTGGCGGCTGCATTTCCGATGGGGGCGGAAATGTTGCAGGCCCGTGCGCTCAGATTTCGGTTAAAGAACCCCAGGTGGTCGAGATTTCCAGAGCCCTCCACTAAGGCGTCTCTCATAATCGTATGGTGGTGGTTTTGAGACGTTGAACCCCACATATCAATCAATAAACGATAACCATGCATTATATATACTTCAGAGCCACATGGACTCCGTGCACGCGCAGCATATATACGCGTGGAGGTCTGCCAGCGCGTTTATGCGCTCGCGGCGTGCGAAGGCGTCCAGCCGAGCACCTCGTCGTCGGCGACCGCTCGAGTGGCGCAATTAGCGCGTCTAATTGGGTTACGAATGCACACAGTGCGAAGTCTGACGGTGACCGGCCACATGCACGACGGCGCTTCACGTCGTTCCGCGAAGCAATTGTCATGCGCTAATGAAGCCGTTTACGTCATGATGGCCTGCTATAGAACAGTCGGTCCCAACATCGCCCGATTATAGTATACTGGAGGTCATCTTTCGCACAGGGAAGAATAAGAAAGAAAACATGGGACAGGCGCTGACTCGCAAGTAAATTTTACGGGGAAAATACAAACATACTTTTTAGGGGCGAAGCGTCTTCCGGTGTGGGTCATTAATTTCTCTGTAATAGTGTGTTGTAGTAGCCACTTCTAGTGAGTTTAAGAATTGCTCACTAGATGGCGTCGTGTGTATATGTCAGTGTAAAAATATTACTAGATGGCGTTACTGGTTTTCTTATAGTAGATGAATAAATAGGATAGATGGTGCTGTTATTGTATAATAAGAAATTCACAACATATTTACGGAGTCAATGTTGATTAGTGGGAGTGAAGCGTCCGTCCGGCCGTCCGATGCGTGCCGTAGTGTAGTAGGAGGGGACAGACCGACAGACAGACGGACGGACGGATGGATGTACGCGACGGATGGACGCTTCGCCCCACTCATTATCATCACTCCGTGGATATGCTGCGATTTTTTTTCCATTTTGATTTACAGAATGCCGTCAGCCCTCAATGAGGGTTATTACAGGAGTGGAAAAAATACATTGTACAGGCAAGGTAATGCGATGGCGATACAAGAACAGTACGAAAGATTAAAACGCATACAAGAGTAACGACAGCATCACGTGCGAGCGCCACGATCATAGGAATCGCCAATGTATGCGACATGCAAGCTTGACAGTGTATTGCCTACAAAATGAAAAGATTGAAGAAAATAAAACGTTTGAGCGTGAATACTTTCACATGTACGCAATTAGTTTAGCCATGCTGGTCTAAGAAGCACCAACACGAGATCCTCAATACTTCCTAGAATTTTTTTTTAATTGTTGGCTGTGCTACGGTACTTAAATCAAGCGTATTCCGTTTTATTATTACGTGAGAGAAATATGAAAAATGGAGGCTATTGTATTGCTGGGGGCTGGTGCTCAGGGTAGCTCTGCTCGGCGAAGAATTTTGGAAGGGGAATTCGTTCGCTCAAACTGTTTGAAGACGAATCTTAGTGCTTTGCGCTGTACGTTCTCGAGCATAGCTATGTGTGAGTGACCTAAAACATAAAACGACAACAAAAAAATATAGAAAACATGACAAGTTGTGAGTCAGTTGGCGATGCTCTGCATATACACCAACTGGCTCAAGCTTTTTTTCTTATGTATAAAGGCTTTCGGAAGCACAATATTTGCACTATTGTATGCAAGCATTGGGATCTCTCCCTCCGATCTTTCATATTTCAGCCCACTGAGTGCATTGCCAAGTTTCGTCGGGTTGCTTCGCTACGGTAATTTTCCTATTACAGATGCAGTCGAAAGCTGTAGCGTAGTCCATGAATGTGCCATCTGGTCGACTACGAACTTCTTTGCATCGCGTCGCAAGAAGGCAATCATTTGTGTCACCGGGTAAAAAAAACGAAGCTAAAAGAACGAGACAAGATTGTTTTCCGACGAGCATTGTCGAAAAAAGTTGCTTACCTGAGCAGTAATGAAGCACATCGGCCACAAGGAGACATGGCTCCGTCCCACTGCGTGCTTTCGTTGAATAGCTCACAGCACGTTAACAAACGCGCAAGGATGCACTGCTATCGTGGCCGCAGCTGATCTGAAGATTGTCTGGCTCGAAAGCAGTGTTGCCAGATGCTAATGAGCTCACAAGCAATCACAAACGAAACGAAAAAAAAGTGGCGAGACATTAGTGAAGAGACCCAAGAGAAGCGAAAAATAATGAATATTTGCATTCTTCGAAAAAATTTTCACTTATAATAAAATAACCGCTGAAGTACGAGGTGGATTTAAAAAATCGCTTCAAGTTATTTTGTAGAGAGAAAATATGCGCAACTGTGAACGACAGCAGATATTTAATTTTTTTCTGATCATCTACAGGTGTCCATTCGATTGAATGCACGTTTTTCAGTGCATGGTTACCGTTGCTTGATAATTCTTTCAACGTACGGGGTCTGTTAGAAAAGTATCCGACCTTTGGTGGAAGAAAAAAAAATGTGCACAATTGGAGTGTTTGAAACTTAATCCCTTCCAAAGTAGTCCCCCTTGAAAATCCACTCACTTCTTTCAGCGGTGCTGGCATTGTTGGAAGCATTCGGAGAGGGCCTCTTTTTGAATGGTGTTTAGCTCAGCTAATGTCATCCCTAGTCTGAAATCACTCTCCTTTCAATGTCCTCTTGAGTTTATGAAACAGCTAGAAGTCGCAGGGGGCCATATCAGGAGAGTAAGGAGCCTGTTGAATTACAGGAGTCTGACTTTTCGCCAAAAAAGTCTGAACAAAGTGTGAGGAGTGTGCGGGAGCAAAGTCGTGGTGGATGCGCCATTTTCCTGTTGAGCACAACTCAGGTCTCTTGCGCCACGTAGGCGACGGAGGACATCGCTGTAGTGCTCTTTGGTGAATGTTTGACCCTGTGCTTCGTACTCGAGGAGTACCACACCGCGGGAGTTAAAGAACGCACTCTGCAGCACTTTGACATTGCTGCACACTTGGCGGGCCTTCTCTGGTCCTGGTGACGTGGAATGCTTCCACTGTGACGACTGGGATTTGGTTTCTGGTTCCTATATACTTGTACACCAAAGACCCTTTCACCAGTGATAATGGCGTTCATGAAGTTAGAGTCACTATTTCGGGAATCGAGCATGTCCTGTGAGACTTCAACGCGAAGGTGCTTTTGCTCCAGCGCGAGCAGTTCTGGCACGAATTTTGCCACAACTCTCTTCGTGACCTAATCTTCGGTCATAACGGAATGTGCAGAAAATGTGCTGATGCCCACCTTTTCAGCGATTTCCCGGTTAGTCACGACGGTGCCGCGTCACCACAGCGTTGACTTCGGATTTAACCTGGTCATTTCGGCATGTTGATGGCCGACCGGAGCGTGGCTCGCTCTACACCGATGTGCGGCCGTCTTTAAACCGGTTGTATACCCCTCCTTAGTTTGTGTGCGGCTCATGGCTTCGTCACCGAAAACCGTCTTGATCTTCCAAATGATTTCGAATTGGCTGTCGCCCAGTTTTTGGCAAAATTTGATGCAGTAGCGCTGCTCCAGTCGCTCCGTCATTTTCCCTGCAATGAAAAACCGACGAGAGCACTGCTCACTCAAACGCTGCGTCCCAGCGACTGACGCCATTGGCAAGCGGGAGAAGAATTCACGCATGTGCACGAACGTTGAAGGTAGGCTGGTGCAAGCGCGCTTGTTTCAAATCCATGAGGTGCAGAAAAAAAAAAAAAAGGTCTGATACTTTTCTAACAGTCCTTGTATGTTTGACTTAGAGCTACTTTTTGACTTCAGAGCTGACTTCAGAGCTTTTTTTTTTTTCTTCACCATGAGGTGAACAAAAAAAAAGGTCTGATACTTTTCTAACAGTCCTTGTATGTTTGACTTCAGAGCTACTCCAAATCATCGACAAACACGCTATTCGTGCAAGTGATGATCACTAAAGTTACTATATTTCCTGGTGTAATTTACATATAACCCTAAAACGTGACAAGCGACTGGAAGATTTGACAAACTACTCGACCAAAAAAAAAAAAAAACCCCAAATCTGCTTGCTATAAGAACTGCGGCAACTCTGCTGGGAAAGAACCTTTATTTCACAGCGCAGCTCTCGCATGCAGTGTGCTGCGCTCAATGAAGGTACATCAACCGGGCATTTGCTTTGTAGTGCCGCAGCGTGTATTTAAACGCATCAGTATCAATTTCAGTTGACAACGTATACGCGTGTGACTTAGTCATCCCTAGCTGTTTGTCGCATGCCCACAGATCACAGCACCTTTGCGCGAGAGATAAGCGGCGAGTGTTGTAGTGTACTGATATACGCACGTCTTTATGGGAGAAAATAATTCGTTCGAATGATACGGAAACGATCGTCATGCAAACTGAGAGGGTCGTTGTATCCGTTGCTTCAGTGCGAACTCGCATTGAGCCGAGGTATTTTCTTGTAATAATGTTTGGCGTTTCACGTCTCGAAACTGCGATATGAGGGGCGCTGCAGTGAAGTGCTCCTGGACATTTCGACCACCCGGTGTTCCTTGACGTGCGCTGACAGTGCGCGAGCCTCTGGCATTTCGCCTTCGGGTAAGCAACGGAGCACCTTGACTGCCGCACCACCGTGACGGGCGGGTATTTTCTTCTCGCTCGTGCAGAATAGTATTGAATGCATGAATAACTGACGCGTGATCGAACTTTGCCGCCTGTTTAAGTTAATTGTTCGTGACTGTCAGCCAGCTTGTCCGCTAAGAATACTAGGTGCCCTACAGATTGTTACTGCATTCTGCGTTCGTCAGTTTGCGTACGCGGATTCGTCGATATATTATTCCAGAATTCTTTCAGAGGAGTGTGGTCCTTCGAGTGATTGTGGTGCTCCGCTGCTAACCTGAAGGCCACGGGTTCAGTCCCAGTCACGGCGGGCAAATTTCGATGGAGGTGATGTGGCAGAGAACCGTCTACTGTGTGATGGCATTGGACAACGTTGAAGAACACCAGGTGGTCGAAATTTCCGCAGCCCAGGGCGTCTCCCATAATGGTGTCGCGGTTTTGGGGCTTAAAACCCCAGATATTACTGTCCAGATGAAGGGGCGCCACCGTGGCGAAGCAGGGCCGGTCAAGTGGCCGACAACGCGCGCCGCTGGGCGTTTCTCCCCCGCTTTGTGCGTGCGCAGAACAACAAAACGGCGTTCGCGTATTCTAATGACGAGGCGGTGGCGCCTGCGACGGCCTTGGTCGCTCAAACGGCCGATCATTTTGGCCGATATACACAAGCAGCGCGTGGTTAGTCTGCCACCAATTACTCTTTTTTTTTTTTTGCGAGCGCCGTTATACAAAAGACGGCAAAGCGAGCGGCCCCCTTTTGCGCACCGAACCAGGTCCCCTATTGTCTATTCCTGACCGGCTAGTCACTATATCTCCACCCAGGCTCGTTTCGTTGCGCGGGCGAGTTCGTAGCGAACTTTATTTATTTCACACAGAAAATCGCCGCTCTTTCAACTTCGACGAACCTTTGTAGCGTATTCCGCTGGTCGCCTTGGGGCCGTTAACTCTTTCACAGACCACCTGTCAAGAACTGTTTGTATGCATGTGTCAAATTGATACAACGTTATTTTGAGACACTGAGTATACTTTTGCAAAAGAACAATGCTATAATAGGTTAATATACGTATATTATAACAAGTAATCCCAATTAAGTTGTAATTACATATATCCTTATGCTGAAGCGATTGATGCTCTGTTTTTGCATGAGCAGAATTGCAGGCGCGAAATGTAGTGTAAGCTCATTTCAAGTTATGCCAATTTAGAGCAAAAAAAAAATATACTTTTCTGATGACTCGCACGAAGCGGCTTGTCGAACGATTCTTCGAACGCGCCTTCAACAAAGTGATTATATATGCACTACGAAATGAGGCGAAATGAAGGCAAATTTGCTGTCCGAGGTACAATTTATGCCGCTCGATGTATACTTCTTGGCCCCTAGTTGATGCAAATTTCAAAACACAAGCGGCATTTGCATTTGTGTCAAATGATCATTTTAATGCGTTCGTGCGAATGTGCGCCTGCGCGACCGAGTCGCCGCATACGGTATAGCTGCAGGCGTGTATCAACGATGACGCTTTTCATAGTTGACAGCTACACACAACAAGTGAATGGAAGAATCGTATTGACACTTTCGACGCAAGAATCGCTGCGATCGGCAGCATATGCTTGGCCATTACGGGCTCAACGCGACATTTTCAAGATTGCAGCCTTTTTCCAAGCGCGGCGTCTATGACTCGTATGTTGAATACTATGTAGCGTGGATGTAACGCAGAACACGGAAAGAATACTGATAAAGGACAAGGGCTACTGGCAGTTAATACTTCTTACAAAAAGCCTCCCTACATATTTGGACAGTTCTCTGTCCTTTGTTTAGCCCGCGCCAAGCAGTATTCAGGATGACTAATCAACAAATTTTGTTAAGAATTTTGTTAGCTAGGCTAGAAAAGAATTTCGTTAAATTGCTTCTTCTGTACACTGAGTAGCAGACGTGCTGATCTTCGACACCTTAATTTTGTATTGCTCGCGAAAACAAAAATAGCGTTCAAGGCGTCGGTATACTCTAGCTTGAGTGCGAGAACAGTGCAGCGGCTTGGAGCTTGCCCAGCCGTGCCACTGCGTCTTCGTGATTATTATTATTATTATTATTATTATTATTATTATTATTATTATTATTATTATTATTATTATTATTATTATTATTATTATTATTATTATTATTATTGTGGTTGTTGTTGTTGTTGTTCACGTGACACGTGAAGTCCGCATGGCATACACCGAACGGCACCGCACAATTTCGCGGTGCATTGTTGAGATCTATTTACTGAAATACGCACGAAGTCGTCCTTGCATTGGCTCGTCGACCGACCGTTTTCTCTCTGCCGACTCCGTGGCTTGTGTTACGCCCTCCGTCGATGGCATGCGCGCGCCTTGCGACCACATCGACGCGTTTTCATGGTCTTGGCGACTGCGCGTCTCCCGATAGTTTACCTTGGAGTCGCTTCTGTTTTGTGCACGATTGCGCGCGAAATTCATACTAATGCATCTAATTGGAGAGCGGTTGTATGCGCGTCGATTTTCCTTGATCGACCTCGGAGCTTTTCGAGCGCCGTCTGCTCGTGGTGTGGGACGCAAATAGAAAAGGAAACAGTGTGTCCACAGAACACGCGCTTCTCTTCTCTGCTTCTGTTCCCTCCGCCAGAAAAAGCAGTGGTCAGCCTACTATCTTTCCATTTCGTGTTCCTGAAATTGTATATGTGTCTGTAACAGCAACAACAGCAATAAAAGCGGCAGCAACAACAACGATGACAATTCGAAGAAGGATGACAATGAAATACCGACAACGACTATAACAAAAATAGCAATGACAACACTATTAACAATACCAATAGCAACAATAACCATAGCAAGAACAAGAATTCATGCATTATAAGCCTTATATAGTGTATATAATATGTATACATAGTGCCCCCTATTAGTTTTAAAGACGATAGTCTTTCTTGGGGACCTTCGACGGAAAAATTTTGGTCTGTCTGTCTGTACATTTGTTTCTTTGTCTGTCCTAACGATACTTCAAACGGCACCAAACGGCCAACCTCATCAGCAGCGCCCACCAATAATGCTCAAGGTTTAGTGTTCATAGCTGTGTGATTGTCAATTAAAAAGCAATTATTACGCATATCTGAGGGGTCACAACAACGCTTCGATGTTTTCTATGTCTGCCTTTATACTAGAACAGGCACACACAAGTAACTCTACGGAATGTAGCATTTAATCGCGCTGCGCTGACAGTGCAACGCGATGCTCAAAAAGGTGTTTCCAACGCTTTGCTACGACGTCACGGTGGTGGAACCTGCCTGTCGCTTTGCGTTCTACACCTTATCACCTCCGAGACTGGCGCGCATCTTTCTCCGCGGGCTGCACGTCTTCGTTTTCGAAGATAACTGCCAGATGGCGCTTATGTCTTTCGTGCCTCGATGCGCTCGTTCGCCTTCGCTACATGCTCGAGGCACTCTAACGCAGCGCCTGCAGAACACCATTCACCGATTTTCTTGCGCAGAACATCAAATTAACGTCTTGTTCACTCTCTCCAACGCAAGACTATCGGCTTTCGACGACATTTGCGGTGTAACATCCTGGTTTGGATGTTACATTATCCAGATTGGATGTTGTACATTATATTTACTGCCGTGATGGTGGGATAGGCAGCTCTAACGTAGCGTATTCCTTTCGATATTTTGCCAAGCATAAATAAAAAAATCAATGGCAACAACAATAGTATAATAGCCACAGTCTGCGCGCTCACGTTTTGCGAAGTCATGCTGCTGGTAAATCAACGCAGAAGAAAAACTGACACAAGAACGTTCGCAGATGTGTCTGTTTCCTTTGGTGACATCACGGTGAGGAGACGGTGTGGCTTGCTTCTAATGAAAGATGGTATTTATCCGTCGTGACATCAGCACTGAGGGCGCCCATTGATGTTCAATCTTAGCGATTTTGCACAAAAAAAGAGCACGGGGACAAATGAAAGCAACGCAAGGATCTGTGCAAGCTAACGATTGGTTTACTTCGCGAAAACATTGACCCAACGAACCTTCGATCAACTCCAACTGATCAAAATTCTTAATTTTTCGTGGTTTTGTGTCTATCTTATACATTACTGTCATGATGTTGGGATAGCTGGCTCTAACGTCGCCTATACCTTCCCATATTTTGCCAAATATACATAAAAATGAAAAAAAAAACATTCTACGGCGCACGCAGTACAAGCAAATGGTGACATGCCTTAAAGTAATTAGGGATAACAGGAGTGAAACTTCTTTCCCAGCAACGCAACAGGTGGGTGACCAACACACTTTTCATTTTTACGTTATCAATGCTGAAGGCTTTCGCTATTTCCCGTGAGGTTCAATAGATTGTCCGAAGAAAACATGGTGCGCATGCGCAGACATGGCAACGCAGTGCAAAATGTGTGCCTGGGTGACCTTTCAGTAAGGACATGTCTTTCCTTAAGCCTTTGTGTTTACATATCTGCCGTTCTGTCCCATGTACACATGGCCGCGCATTATAGCGATATTATCCGTTACTCATTTAACAAACTGGTGCTTAAGTTTAATACTCTTCCTGCACACCTTTTGTGTGCTAGATTGGATGTTTCGGTACGCACGAATGAACGCAAGCTGTCGTAAAAACGATGTCGGCAGTTCGAAAAGCTAGACTCCTTGGCAATTTCAAACAGGCACGGAGCCGAAAGGGTGAAAACAAACAAACAAACAAACAAACAAAACGTGGCAACGCAAGTCGTATCGTCACGACTTCGGCAGCGCGCCAGCGGGCATGTGTTCTTCGCTTGTATGCTTTCCACGCGTGGTGGCTGACCAAGTGGTGGCAGTCGATGCGTGGAAGAGAAACCAGGCCTCGCTTATCGCCTGTGTAGAAAGGCGCGCCGCAACTCCTTGCGGAGGACATCTAGGAGATCTGATGAGGCCTATCGGTTTTGCAAATGTCAAGGTATTGCGCAAAATGACGACACGTATAGAGTCGAGAGTTTGACGTTGCATGAGCTGAAACACGGTCACTGACTGAGTCAGACGAAATTATCTGACGGTTCATAACCACGTACGGCTTTCTTGTTCCCTGAGCTGTACTAGAAGTCGGCAGTTGATCATTGACAATGAATTCTAGTCCAGCTCAGTCAACAAGCAGGCCGTGTGCGGTTCCGAAACGTCAGATCATTCCGTCAGACTTGGTCGGTGACCGTGTCTCATCTCGGAATAAGACACCGAGACACGCCATGCCCCAAGGTTGCAAGTTTGATGGTAACCGCGGGGCCGCGTTTTGGTCGAGGCTAAATGACAGAGCCATGTACGTTAAAGAACGCTGGATGGTGAAATTTACTGGGGCCCTCCACTTCGGCGTGCCTCTTAATGATGCCGTGGTTGAGGAGTACTTTAGGATTTCGTAGTTTGGCGTAACGCAGGCATAACCACACATGGCGTGAGCTATCCGAGCGTTAAGGAGAAGTCGCCTTCCTCTTGTTCTTCGAGCGCCTATAAATGAAGAGAAAAGAACTATAAAGGACAAAAAGAAATGGGGAAAAAAGAAAGAATAGAAACAAAGGAGGATGCCCACTTTCCTCATTGAGACACAAGTAAAAGCTGTCTTAATTTTTTGCTACACGATGCGCTGCTTGCAACTCGTGTAGTGGCGGAAAAAATATGGGTATGTAAACATCAGGTAAAGCAGTCGGCTCACACTGGACACAAAACACCCTGTCAGATGAAGGCAGGAAAGGCGTGCGGACACATTCGTTTCCCAATTGCCTCACTGTCATGAGACAGTGTCTTTTTTCGAGCGCACATGTCTGAGCTGCGGTATATGATAGAAAATATAAGGGGTTCGATTACATGCGAAGTCCCTGCAGCGTATTTCTAGATTGCCATAATTTTTTTTTCCTTAAAAATCTATAACTGTGCTTTTTCAGGCGTTCACGAAGCCACCTGGCCATTTTGACGACGTAACTTCTTCCGCAGGAGAACGGAATTTGTTTAACAGTTTCGCATTGGACTTTCTTATTCCTGTGTTTAGTGGTAAAAACGTGAAACCCCCTGGTGTCAAGGCTATATTTCATTTTGCACGTCCGTGAAAGTCGTACAGGTGACGAAAATACTGATTGCAGCTGCTACGTTTACGTAGTCGATGCACACCCTCAGCGAGGTTCTTGACGTGTGAAAGTGTAACGAAAACTTCAGTTGGAATGAGCTGCTGCATCTATAAGAAACAGCTGTAACAAATGCAATGCATTATTTGACAGCAGGTATTTGTTAAGGCCACTCCGATTACGTAAATTCTTTGTCAGGTCCTGTTTAGACGCTGGCTGTATCAAGGAAACCAAACGAAAATTTTAAGCGGCACTTGATCAAAAGTGTAAGCAATAAAAATCACCAGGACTGCGCGGAACGTGCCGCACAGTCACAGCGAAAGCATGAAGAGCGGCCTTTCAGAGCCTTTTTCTAAACACTCTTTGGGTAAATGCTAGAAGCACACTTGCTGGGTACTCACAATTTTCGTGTAGTAGGCCGGCATTCACTATGCTATCCTTCGTCATTCTTCAGAGAAGTGTGGTATCCGCTAAACACTTGCAACGTATTTTGTGCGAATTTTGTGTCGCTTTCAGTGGCTGACGACGATGAACAACCACGCCTGAAGTGGGTATTTGCCACAGTTAATGAATGATGAGGAGCAAGGTTTTGTCATGTGATAGAGCATTGGACGACCCAGTCGATACGTGATTGGCATTGTGTGACGCCTGGTTGTTCCTTTGCTCTTCTAAAACGCTTTATTACTCATATTAGCGCGATTCCTTTCGCGACACCAAGCGTGCCTAAGGCAAGTTCGCGAAGGAATCCTAAGCACTGGCGTGGCTCAGCCTTCATGCCGGTGTCCTGCTAGTTAAGACGTGGATGTCTGACAAAGACTTATTAGTTCCGGGGGGTGATCACTGCTTTTTGTGTCGGAAGCCCGAAACAATTGAGCATGTTTTTGTCGATTGTCGGGACGCGGTGTTCTTCAGGGATGTCCATTACACAAAGGGCATTAATGAAATATTTCCTGCTAGACGCACAGGGAAAACGTATTTCGCCATTGATAATGAAGATGGATTTCCGGTATAACATCGTCACGCTATTGGCTCTGCATAGTATTTGATGGTCGCGCATGGCTATAGGTTATGCCGATGTCGATTCTCTACGAGCTATTGATTACTTTCGAGAGTCCTTAACTTCGTTTCTGGAACTGCTAAAAGTGCAAAATGATATGCCTGATTAAGTACCGCTCATGGAATAACTATTGTTCATGAAACAATTGTAGAAAATGTTGTGTTGAAAACTGCTGTAACACTGAGTTAATTTTCTTAATTTTCTCCTCCTCGACTAGCTTCTACACTAGCTAAGGAGGGAAGATATTCGAGGTTCGGAATGGGTCCCCTCGATGACTCGAGTGCACGGTGGTAGCGCGAAGGAAGAGCCGTGGTCCGGTGAAGAGACGCTTCATTGCAGCCTCAGGCGTATGCCCGAGTCCAAAGCCGAACCTCCGCTCCCGAACCATGTGAACGAAGGAGTCTCCTTTTTTTCCCGTGCTCGGGTTTTCCGCGTTCGCCTTCGCGGAACCGATCAGCTTTGTTAGTTGTTGGGTCGGGAGCTGGCTCCGCGGTCTGCAGCAGCCGCATTAATTGCGCTACACACAACATGCTGGTAATTGTTGTGTCATACTAACTCACTGCAATAAAAAAACGGAGTGGCTCATCGGCAGAATACTGGGCTTGCACGCAGTGGACCCATGTTCGAATGTCACTATGTCATCACATGCCTTTAATGTTTTTGTTGGAGGTTTTTTTTTCTCATTTCGTGCGATAGTAGCTGCGGACACGGGCGGCGGCGGCGGACAACTACGGAGCTGCGCGTGACCCGTGTCGTGATCTGATAACAGCTTTCGCTGTAAAACTTTAGGCGAAGCTGTAGCGATGCTGCCAAGAGCGCAGCACTTGAGAAAAGAGAATGTGCTTTTCTGTTGATTTTAGACTACGTTGAAAGGAGGACATTACTGTATTAACTTAAATACGTTATTTCTTTTACGAAGGATGTGGTGCCAAATCGTACTGGTGGATTGAAAGGTGCGCTCTGAAGTGCGTTTGTTTAAGACCCGGTAATCATAACAATGACTGGTTTCCAAAAACTGCGATATCAATATGAGATACGCCGTAGGAGAGGACTCCGAAAGTTTTGACCACCTGGGACTTATTAACGTGTACCTATATCTGTAAGTACAACCGCCCAAATCATAAACTATCGGGCGCAGCGGTGACTTTTCTGTCTGTCAGCACCATATGATAGAATGCAAGTTGCAAAAAAAAAGTTTTGTGGGAATGCGCTTTGAAGAGATGCACTTGTCGCCACGCTTTTTGGAAATTAGTTCAGTCATATCGCGAAGATACAAAGAAATAACTGCCGCTGGCGCATGGTATAGTATTAACAACAAGGACCCGTGGTCGGAGGTTAGGAACACGATGTTTACTCGATCAGGCCTAGCTCCGCATTCTCACATCCTTCTTCTATTTCTCTACGTCTGCTGCGCCTACTCCCAAGCACCACTTCTTTATGTTCAACATCGTCCGAGGGGGAAGGAACGCATGACACAATCCATGCTGTCGCTAACAACATGTACAACATTTGTACCGGGGGTCCACCTTCTGGTCAGTTGACAAATGCACAAGCAGGCTCTGACCACTTCGTCCCGTCCCTGATGCACACTGGGAAAGGTGCTCTCGTACCACCTCGATGACACCTCTGTGAGATGAAGCCTGCTGAGGCCACACGCAAATGATGCGCGCGCTTTCATTTGCGTCGTTTTCATCTCGACGCGGCGTTGCGGCTGTACTGCACGCTAAAGTTCTGCTGTAGACAGCAGCGTTTTGTAGAAGACTCCATGAAGTGCTTAGATACCTGCAGCGACGTTTCTTGCGGTGTTTCCAGTTCTGTGCCTTGCTCTCTCGCTGCTCTGCAGGAATGTTCTTGATGAGACGCTTGCGTGGCTGGATTACGCGGTGGCGGTCCTGCTTCGGCTCCTTTTTCAGAACCCTCAGGTTCGCTTTCAGAGGCACAAGCAGTATGTTCACTTTTGCTTTTAGGCGGCCATCGCCTTTTTTGGTCACAGCATCAGCCAGTTCTTCGAAGCTGAGCGAAACCGACTCCGGAGGTCCACGCTTCTCACCCAATGACAAGAACCCTACGGGAAACACAGGACTTCTAGCTTCTCCGCCGAGAAGATCGAAGGAGCTATCATTGGCCTAGCTGTCAGAGGGCTCTTCTCTGGCACCCTTCATCAGTTGGTTATTGCCAGAAAGTTGTTCAGTATCGTTCTTCTTGTCAAACATGCCACATCTACCGTTTCTTCGACTTCCTTCGGCCTGTTCAAGTTTGGCAATAGCTTGATCCTCTGCTCTTGGTTCTTCCTCCAACTTCAAAATACTACCAGAATGCTGCAGTGGCAGTTCGAGATCTGCAGTGACGGTTCTACACTTTCACACGCCGTCAATCCCAATGCTGTGTTATTTCCTTCAACTTCAATCAAACTGTTTTCATGTATTTCTTGACCTGTGGACAGACTGCTTTCGTGGTTCAAATCTGAGCCTGCAGAACATCTCGTGCATTTTTCGTTGTCTTCGAAGATGCTGGCACAGGCCTCGGCGTTTCTGCAGAAACGAGGTCGCGGGTAGTTTCTGATAGTATCTCTGACGTAATCAAGAGGCGGACAGCGCGTGCCACGTAGATAAGGGGATTGTCCACGCTCACTCAGGATTGTCCTCGTCTTTAGTTACGTCGAGGATCTGCTTGTCCAAGTGGTGGAGCTGATTCTCTATAGTGATCAAAACGGTGACTTGCCTTTTCACCTCGCGTGCTTCGGTGTCGGAGTCCCGCAGTAGTCCTGTCAGTAGCCTAATATTTCGTGAGACGCTGGCCCTGACAGTCTTACGAACCTTCCGACATCGTTGTCCCGGACATGGTAGTCCCGGAATGACCACTTCCCGGGTTTCACGGCACCATATATGATGTGGAGAAAAAGACGAGCCGCCGTCCCCACCCGTCGACCTCCTCTTTCTTACTAACAGTAATATAATTTCCCCATGGTGATAATGTCGCTCCTCGTCTTCTACGCAATTAGCAACAGTAGCATGAGTTGGGTGACTGTGTACGTGGCCTCAAGCATTTTAGCTTTCATCGTAAATGCGGCAGGGATTCGATCCCGTGACTTGCTGGTTGGCTTGTCGAGCATCATAACCACTACAACACCGCGGCAGATCGTAAGACACAGCAAGTGAAATCTGTATCGCACGCGTTCGTGGTTGGCTCCAGGGCGGAAGTGCCGCCGACTTCCTCCGCTCGATTGTTGTTAGAAAGAGCGCAAGACGACCCTAGCTGCAAGTGGCGAGCAATTTGATGACCTCTTCCCGTGGTCAACTGCAGCGCGAGGCCGTCGCGACGGGTCAGCAACGCGTCGCTTGTGCCCCTGCAGGAAAGGTCGCACTCTGCGTGAGAACACTTCCTTCTCGGTGCTCATCGCGCTTGGCGCTGTCGTGCACCGATATCTTGTTCCTCCTGTTACGGTACGTCTGAGGTACGAAGACCGGCCATTGTCCCGTGGGTTCGTTTTCTGTATTATACACAAGCAATGAAGCCGACAGGCAAATAATGGAGAGATGACATGGTCAGGATCAGTAATCTTAGTTTTTCCATAAAATCAAACTTCTCGCTGACCATTTGATCAGCGCATCATTTCATCGGTTTGGTCAAGTGAAGTTAGCACGCGTGGTAGCCACGTTCGCGTTAACTCCTGTTAGTATTGTTAACCGCCGTTAATCACAACCACATGCAGTTAAAGTTGCCCGTGTGACGCGGATCTAACACGTTCCGGACAGCGGGAAGAAAATTGATGTCGCTCATGGGAAGCTGCGTGCAAAATGACGACCCGCATAAGCGCATTGTCGTTGCCACTTTTATTAAACGAGGTCGCTCCCCCTCTCCCTCTTTCTGCTCCCTCTCCTCTTCTTCGCTTTTGTGTAATGAACGGAACTCACGAGGGCAGGGATGCTCCACCATTAAAGCGCGCTCCAGACGATCCGGGCTGCTATTATCCGACGGCCCTCTTTTTTTCTGGGCCCCCTTCATAATGGCGGCACCTGTGTGTACGGAACGCCGCCGTACGCGATAAATCGCCACCACGCGGGCGCGCGCTGCACTGCAGCGCCGCCTGCGCATTGCTCACTGTGGGAGGAATAATATTGCGAGAAGAGGCGCAATCTGGAGTTCGTCCCGAGACTGTTAATAATGGCTCCTTTTGCTCGCACGCAACGCCCCTTAAAGACGTGGGTGCGAATTGGACTCTGTTCCAGATCTGGGTGGCATCTGGGCTATCGCGAGAGAAGAAGATTCTCTCGCCTCGACTGCGAACCTTAAGTTAGCTCTCCGAGGAACGCGATATGTACGTGCGCGTTTTCAAGATCGGCTGGAGGAGGCCGGTCCACACTCGAACATTTGTGCATTATGAACTGGCTTCCTTGTTTCCCTGCCTGTTCTGCTGGCACTGGTGGATCATGAAGGGGGGCTGGTAAATGCAATGCCCCCCCCCCCAAGCTCACCTACTTCTTGCGCAAAAACTTTCTTGGACAAAGGATGGAACATATTCGGACAGGCCGTGCCCGTTTCGTCCTTTGTCCAAGAAATTTTTTGCGCAAGAAGTAGTTCACCATGAGGTAACGACTATATCAAATCCACGCCTTGTTAACCATGCCTACCAAATTCTCTGTCAGCACCCCCCCCCCCTTCCTTCAGTCCTTGTCGTCCACCTTCTATATGCCCGATTAGTAAAACTCTTGTAACGATAGTAACTATAAACACACAAACTTCAGGAATGTTTGGTTTTAAGTCAAGCAACAGCTTTTCCTCTTAATATGGAGATTTAATTATTACCATATTTTGTAAACAATAATCGGGAAATGTTTGTATGATTCACGATTGCAGTTTCACATGCAATCTCAGGAAAGGGGTTAAAGATTACATTTCGCTTACCTCCTAACACCCCCTATACTGCATACATCTTTTCTCGCCGTCTTGATAGCGCTTAGTATTTACTTTTCATATTTTTCGAATTGTTGTAAACTGTTTTCATAAATTCATTGGTATTATTTTTTGTTGCGCATTGCTTCTGTATGTGTAAAAGATAAATACCTACCTCTTTGTTTAATTGATTGCGTGTTGCAGACATTTGACCATCTTTCTTGTTGTATTGTTCCACAACGTTCTCATAGTTTTCCACCTCCGAGCACTGTGGGGGGCCGTCGCGAGTCAGTTGCAGCTATCTGCCTTCAGCCCCTTCATCACGGACGAGTGTCTAAATAGGTTCCAATAAAAAAAAATGAGTTGCTGGATTCGCCCCTGTCTGCCGGTGGCGTGTGTTTATCGAGACGTGTTAATTTCTGACACCGTGGGTTCGCTTTGGACTCTTGAGTTCGGCAGGCATCATCAGAAACGTGGGTTTAAATTTAACTCATTTTCCCTACATTCAAAGCGTAGACTCGCGGTAAAACGAATCGTTGAATCGTTCGCAGTGGTGATGTATCGCGCTTACAATGCTCGTGTGCTGAACCGAAGGTCGCGGGTTCGATCCTGGTGACCGGATTACGGTGTAGGCGAAATACTAGAGGCCTGTGTACTGTGCGACGTCAGCGCACGTTAAAGAACACCAAATGGTCGAAATTTCCGGAGCCATCCACTGTGGCGTGCAATCATATCATTGTTCTAAAAACCCCAGTTTTTGGTATGTACGCTAACGCGAATGTGTAGCTACCGGTACTAGGTACTAATTTGTACCTAGCGTGTCCCGTATGTCCGCAACTACCACTACCCGGCTGCGGCGGTTGCATCTTCGATAGAGGCGGAAATGCTGTAGGCCCGTGTACTCAGCTTTGGGTGCCCGTTAAAGAACCCCAGATGGTCGAATTTTTCGGAGTCCTCCACTATACGGTGTCTCTCATAATCATGTGGTGGTTTAGAAGTACTTGTTGTTGGGCTAGTTGGTTCGTCATACTGAGGGGTAATCCTAGACGCCTAAAGCACCACAGGAAGAAATAATCACAGAGAAAGAGCGTCAACTCACAACTGATTTATTTGCAGGCTATATATTTCCTGCGTTTCTCCTGCAAATAAATCAGTTGCGAGTTGACGCTCTTTCTCTGTGATTATTTCTTCCTGTGGTGCTCTAGGCGTCAAGAATTACCCCTCAGCGTATGGTGGTTTTCGAACGTTAAAACCCACACATCAATCAGTGAACTACCACTAGGACTACTAGGTAGCATTACTAGGAATGATGACTACTAGGTACTGGGATAACTACTAGGTATGAATTACTATCGTGAACGAGGCTCGACTGAGTTGCACGCGCAAGTTTTTCAATGACGATATCCTCCCTGTACACCAGAGCATAGCGAATGGGGAGGGCGCTTACATAATGAGCATTTTACTACTCAATGGGCTCTCATGCAAATAAAACCTCTCAGTCTCCCTTCCGCACTCACCCAAGACAACTGGAAGGTGACAGTCATCATCTCGATTGACGTAGAGGAGCAAGGAGGAATCTGAGACGTGGCTCCACGTGCATCACTGCCAAGCGCCGTCTTCATTTTCTTCCCTTGAGGTCATAAGAGGGCGCCGCAACGGCATCGTGGGGCGTTATGTCATATGACAGCACTCTATTGCTTGTGACATCATGCGGTCGTTACCTTTTTTTTTTTGCAATCTTAGACGTCGATACGACATCACATGTTAACATCACGGGATGATGACTTTTTAGATGCGAAGCAGCTTTTGCTCGGGGCTCTGTCCGTCCGTGGGCGACCGTCCGCTCCCCCAATAGGCATGCACTAATTCTCTCCCTCTCTTCGCGCTGAGTGCGAGGAGGTGGAGTAGAGAAGGTGGCAGAGAGCGCTGCCTCCGCTTCGTTTCTCCTCTTCCGTTTATGTCTGTGCCACAGCTGTGCGCTCGTATATACGTAATGCTGCGCGCTCCGTTGCACTCTCCTAGCATCTCTAGGTGTTCACTTTGAGGCACACACACGGTGATACAAGCAATAGGGGGGGGGGGGGTGCAACATACACAACATATACACCACTCTACAAAAAAAAATACACCGAAAGATACACGGAAACGTACAAGTGGAATCACACAAGTGAACACCAGCGCTGCTTCGCATTCCCACGTGGCCCATGGGTGATTTTTTTTTTTTCCATCGCTCGCTCCCGACGCCGCCGGACGGTTGGCGCCGATGGTCAAATTTCTCGTTCGCGAAGACATATAAGGCCTTAATAAAATAGTCGACCCCGTTTCGGCAAAACTAAGAGTGGCACACAGTAGCGGAAATCGAGCGAGACCTCTCGTTTTAATTTCCGTTGTCTTTTTCTGCTGGTTCACTATCGTGAATGAATCTCTTCGCTGTTTCCCCTTTGTCCGCGCTGCGTCCTTGGTCGGGCGACCGTGACAACCGAGGCTGACGACGACTGTTTGTTTGTCGCGGCTCAAGCGCTCCTTTTGCGCGGCAAATCTATACAGGAGGCGTGTGCTCGCCTTAGGTCGCATTGTCGTCGTTCACGGTCAGCACGCTAATTGCCGGTGCAGCTTAAGCCGCAGTACCGATCGGTGCTCCGCATTGTATGGTTCGGGCGTGCTCTTACGCTCGATGTCGAGCCTGCACTCGTTACACGAATAGGTGTGGCATCGGGGAACGCAAGGGCGCCTGCAGGGTGGAGCACGACGGCTCGGCTCGTGTGCGGATGATCGAGTTTTCGAGCGCAGCCATTGGGCGCCCATTCCTGCGTGGAGCGGCGTCGCCGTCGCCGCCGATGTGAAACAACAAAAATGCCCAGATTTGAGTGGAATTTCTAATGGCTTCGTGGCTGTCGAGTATTCTGCCTCAGAGTCGCGATGGTGCTTGAAACTCGTTTGCTGAAAAACCATACATGCGTCATCTCGGGCAAGGCGTCGTGTTAACCTATATAATGTTACGAGAAGGAGACCGACACGGAGGGGTAGTCACCGATGTATTTAACATAGCGTGGTCGGAGGGTAAATTATAATAACCATTCAACACACAATGTAAATTGTGCAACGAGTGTGTGGTTTAATGCACTCACTGCAAATGTGTGCTTGGCCATAATTCATTATCGTCATCACCCACATGCAGCATCAACAGAGTGCACGTAAATTCTTAGATGCCTGGCGGGTACATCTCTTATCCGCAGAAAGACGAATAATGGCGCAGTTGGTTCTGCCCTACTTTATAAAATTTAATATTGAAACGCGCTAGCGAAGATTCGACGAAGAGGAGGAAGAGACTTGACTGGCTCGCGAGCGACGCTGTGGATCCTTCGCTGAGCTACACCTCTGCATTACCCATCTTGTAAATAAACGCGTTCCATCGTCACAATACCTAAGGCGTAGTCTATTCGTTGCGGTAAACCATAACTTCAAACACACTTTTCCCCGACCGCATTAGCCATTGTCGTAATCGTCGGAGAATATTTATCCGGAGCTCTCCACTTCGGTGTTTATCGCGCATGAAGAGTTGCTTCGCCGCTTCAACGAACAGCGGTCTGAAGCGAGAGCTATGGCGTCGTCTTTAAGCTGCGGGAATCGCCGCTCGAGCTCTCGTTCGGAGGTTTTCCATTTGGTTAAACACTGTGGCTTGTCGCTTCTTTCCGTGTTTCATCTCTGCGAATTCTTTTACCTTATATTGAGCTGCGTTTTCTTCTGTGTAGAAAGACCTGGCAGATTCGTTCCGTCGTTTATAGCCATGCTGACCCCATGCCACTGGGAACAAAACTTAAGAAAAGGTTCGTTGTAAAGTTTAAAAGGCGACCTCAACTCTTTACTTCAGAATGAACGGACGGCGACAGCTCCAGCAGTGTCGTTTGCATGCTTTAGTGCTTCACTTGCCCAATCGCTCTAACCGAAACGCCGTCAGGTTATGTTTTCCTTTGAAAAAAAAAAAAACTCAAGACCACTACACTCAAGTCTGGACAAACAACTTATCATGACCGAGATGTTCGTGACCTTTATTGACCAATTTAACAGTGTTCATTCCTGCATAAATGAACGCATCCGACGCGTTGCCTTTTTTTAGCTCAAGAAGGTATTTAAACTGAGGATTTATTGTCATGAGGACCTGTCTTCTAAACCTGTGGTCGGCACATTTTCTACCGACCATTGTGCCGGCAAAATGTGCCGACCTACGGCCATCACTCCAGCTTCGACTATGCGAAGAATGAGCAGCGAATGCATTGCCGATGTTGAGTCCAGCGTATTCGATTCGACTGGTATTGGCCTGCCGTCCACGCGATATGCATTGACACAGAACTCTCAAAGGGACCCTTTCCTGGTGTTCGCCAGGCCTCGTCACGTAGAATCTCGTTTGTACTCGACCGAGCCACGAGCCTTCGAGTGCGGCGCGATCAGAGCGCTCGTCGTGCGCGAGCCATCGTCCCGGAGACGACGGGAATGCTTGTCCGTGTGGCAGCGATTGGCGGCGCGCACTTGGCCCCGTTCTCCCTTGACCTGTGCTCTCGGCGTGGCGCTATTTTCGAGGCCCGTCGACCCCTGCCACTACCTGGGACGAGGCGCTATCGAACCTGCCTCCGCAGTGGGCCCTAATAACAACCCTATTAGCGAGGACCTGCCCCCTGTGAGAGTGCGCATGTCGATGTCGACTGCCTGCGCGGCATACAATCCTTCGAGATGGCGTGTCACTGGATGAGGTTTCTAGTTGCCATTTGATGGTCGGTAAAAAAAGTCCGTAAATAAGGTTTGTGTGCTCGAGCCAATACCTTCAGACAAGTGGGCTTGTCTTCTTCAAGGCTGGAACGAGAAACTAGAACTAATAATAGAAAGAAGGCATAAGTCCACTTGTCGAACTGCAGGCCAATCAAGTCACGCAACCCCTGTTTACGAATTTTTCTCATCACGACCTTCCGTCTCCGCCTTTTTGCTATCTATCGCTTCTTATATCGGAGAGGGCCGGGGAGAGATTAACGTCCCAAAACCGCCATACGATTGCTAGAGAGGCCGTAGTGAAGGGCTACGGAAGTATTGACCACCTTCAACGTGCACCTAAATCTGTGTCTACGGACCTCTAGCATTATTGGCTGCATCGAAAAAGCGCTTTTTTTTTGTTTTTTGTGCGCATTTGATTGCCGGGTGCTGGTGAATTGCTTCGCTCGTACACATAACGTATTTTTTAATGACTCAATTAGTTTTGCCTCGTTGCATGCACAAATCAAGCATTATACGGAAAAGAATGCGCAATGAAGCTGGGCTCGCAACACGAGTGGTTTTCATACAAATTCTAGTCGCATATCTTTTATTTTATTTTACTTTCTTCATTCATATCTTCTGAATACCCGTGAGCTTTCCAGCAGCATGAGTGAGCGTCTTGAAAGATTTCGATTTCTAGAATATTACAGGACATCCTTCATTCAAAGAGCTTTCTTTACGTGCTCAAATCGCCGAAACTGTAGTTATTTGCGTTTCAGGTGTTTCAAACAGCCTGAGTTGCTGCATATGCTTCGTGGTGCAGTATGGAAATTGAAAGGTGTGGCGTAGACTTCTCACCGAAGATAGCGTACAGTGATATTACCATGCGTGTTCCTTTTTTTATTATTCGCTTTTCGCTCACAAAGCTTGTCAGGAATGCTCAGCGCAAACTGCCCCTCACTGTTCGAGAACGTTCGCCATCATTGTTGATCGTTTTGTTCATAATGCGTGCAAGACGCAAACATTCACGATTATCCCAGAGCTGGAATATTCGGCGGCTTCGCCGCTATGAGTGGCAGTGTGTATCGCTGTAATCTGACTTTCCGTTTACCGGCCACAAATTCTGTCAAATAAACACTCTAATTTGGTACCTACAATCTTCTCCCTTCATCGACTTTATGACCCCTGATAATATAAAATGATATTGTCACATCCAGCGAAGCCCCTAATTGTAGTAGCAGTAGTAGTCACAGTAGTAGTCGAGTGCTGTCATTGTGTGTAGTAGTAGTAGTAGTAGTAGTAGTAGTAGTTTTATTTCTTGGAATACTAAATTATTTCTTGGAATACTAGAAAAACAACAAAGGCAAAACGTGTTTCATACGCCTGACAAATGACTCTGCGTTGAAGTACGCCACAGGTACACATTTTGGCACATACGCTCAAACAACAGCAGACACAACGACAACAACAAAAAAAAAAACATTTTGACGTATCATGTAACTACATGAGCGCTTACAAAGCTGTGCTGCAATCAAAACAAGCAGCACATAACACTCTTGACATAGTGCGGATACACAAGTCTTACACATATAAAAATAAACATGAACAAAAACATCAGTGCATCGTATAACGACATGAGCAATTAAAAAGAAAACGGTACTTATCTGTTATAAAAGAAACCACGAGACACAATAGTACGCGCCCTGTGCGGAATCATTGACGGCATCATCTTGTGGCATAGTTTCGTCTGTGGGAGCCGGAGGTAGAACGCGAGCAGAAAACGATCGTATAGCGGTGACTTTCGAACGGTGAGCCGAGTTGACCACCGATGGCGCCGCCCCACGAAAACGAGACAATGCCCCCCGCCCTCTCCACGCCACCCAAGCTGCACGATCGGCTGGCCCTGTTTCATTGTCGATACGATGGCGGTACTACTCCACGCAGCACTCACCGTGCTGGCCAGCCGGCTAAATCCGTGCAGCGCCCCAGGGGCCTGGCGCGATGCTGAGAAAGCGACTCTACCTTCACTCTCTCGGGCACCGATGTGAAGGGTGTCGACGTCTATGCACGCACAAGGCATAGTGAAATAATTTTAAACGAAACAACAAAGAAGGCGAAAAGGTGGGTGGCATGACGAAGACATCGATCCGCGAGCTCGGAACTTCCAAATCGGTGACATCTTCGTCCGGCTTGGATCACGCCTTCGTGAAGTTCGTGAAAATGGCCGCACAGAAGACAAAACATTCTCTGCGAATCGCGTACCAATCTTCGCGCGGAATGCCTTCTTTAAAGGGGTACTGACAACGTTTTTCGAAGGCGCGTTTATACGCCACCGTGGTGCGATTAACATTGATATAACAATGATAGGAATAACATTGAGAGGTCGGAGGATGACAGCATGGATAAGAGAACGCACAGCAATTGCAGGTATCTTAATTAACATAAAATAAGGACCTGGGTTTGTCGCGCAATGCGTAGAACAGACAAGTGGTGGACACTAAAGGAGCGACAGAATGGTCACCAATGGATGGGGAACGCAGTCGGGGCAAAGTTAGATGGAGTGGCGAAAATTAGGATGTTCGCAGGGTTAAACTGAAATCAGCTGACACAGGATATGTAAACTCGTTGTGAGAGGCCTTCGTCCAGCAGTTAACTAAAACAGGCTGAGGATTACCATGATGATGATAAATCTGTATACAGAGGCGGCTCTGAGCTAGTGAGACTCAGTAGGTGTCGATAAGCTATTTTGTTTTGACATTAAAGTCCGTTTTCTCATGGCGCACCTACCTACATCGACACTAGCTTGACGGCTACAGTACGAATGCTGGTCAGGTGCTGAAACTTTTCAAATGGCCGCTTGTGCGTCACCGACGCAGCCACGATGCGGAGCGGGCGTGGAAGCGTCACAATATCTCGCGCGAGCATGTGACGACCAGCTATAGTGCCGTGTTGTGACGTCAGGATACAGTGAGAACCGAAACTTGCTTTTGGAAACACTCTGTAATTACCTTTTCAGGAAGAATTCACGCTTAGCTTGAGCAAGCTCATTTTCTAGGCTCTTGAGCACAAGCATGCACTGGGTCAAGTGCTTTCATATTCGTAGCGCAAAACGGAAAAAAAAAAAAGACGGAGACACAGATGAAACACATAAACAGGACGGGCGTTAGTCCAACCCTCGCATCAGGGTCAAGGCTGGTTCAACAGCTTCCCCTCTAAGTCAACTTATGAGGCAGATTTCGCCCCCCCCCCCCTTCTTAGGTAAACCTATCGTTGGTAGCTCTACCTAGGGTTCCCTATTTAGTTACTCCTACCTGATAGAGTTACTGTAAATGCAACTTTGCTACTATATACAGTTACTGTGCTACCTAAAAGTGGGAGGCCCCTCCCCTTTGAGGTAGCGCCCCCCCTCCCCCTTTCCAGCAAGCATGCGGCGGTCAATGCTCTTGAGGGCTTGGCCTTCCATTTGACGCAACAAAACGTCGACTGAAAGTTTTCGTGTCGGTACTCCCTAAAAGAAAGCGAATGCTGTCGCGGCATAAAAAGGCAAGTCCTACGTGCCTCTTCGCCCACCTTCTGCTTTTGTCGTGCCCAAAAAGAACAGGGTCCCGTTGTGTAGCGAATGCGGCGCGCGCTCCGGCTGCACGCTCCCGGCGCAGTCGTGCCGCCGAAACTGGCGGCGTGGAAACCGGCGGCCGCTTTTATGGCTGCGGCCGCGAAAATCTGGGCCGGTCATCAGCGCCGGCATCGATGACCCGCGCACACGTGGCCCGCCGAAAACAAAGGCGCGCGCGCGGCTGCGGTGCATTTCTCGCTTTCCGCGCCGTTTTTGCTGGGCGCGTCTGCGCGGTGCGCGTCGAAAGGCTGAGCGGACGGTTCCGCCAGTTTGAAAAAACTAAAGGCGCGTGGTACAGACGGACGAAAAAAAAAAAGAGCAGACATGTATACACACTCACAGCCGCCCCTCACTAGCCTCTGAAAATACAAGAACGGGCTCACTATTCTCGTGGCGTTTCTGGCACACTTCGTGACTCAAGAGCAGTGGTTCCCGTGACGTCTATACAGTACATACTCTCCATTGGTCCTGCATATACTCGAAATATCGCGCGTGAATTGTCTCCTGCACAGTTCTGCCGTGCAGCCGCCCATCCGTTCTACTGTCTCGCATGACCATCGCACGCAATCGACTGATTTCTCCTCATTTTCTGTTTCTACGTCCGCAAGCGATGACGACGGTGTGTAGCCGACGAGCGCCAAATCTTGACAGTCTCAACTCGTAGTGTAGACATTGTATTTGTGCTCTTGAAAAATTAATGACCGGGAGGAGATATCGTAAGTGTAGCGAGAAGGAAACCGCTCTCTCGTCTACGATCGCGGAGTGGCAGCGGTCCTCGAACAAAAAACAACAGAATGGGCTATTTCGGCAACTTGTTAGAGTCAAGTTTACCGTCAGATCTTTTCCATAGCGCTCTGTTCGGTTTTTTTGCCCTGGAAATTCCCAGACTATTACGATATACAGGCTATAATGCGGATTCTATGCGCAGCTTCGTGTTGGGTCAACTATGTTTGAAGTTCCGACTTTCCGCGAGGTAGCGCCACAAATCGACCCGCCACGGTGGGGCACTCAGCTGCTCGCGGGATCGAATCCCAGCCGCATTTTCGATGGAGGTGAAAAGGCTCGAGGGCCGCCCCTCCGCGGTGGTCTAGTGGCTAAGGTACTCGGCTGCTGTCCCGCAGGTCGCGGGTTCGAATCCCGGCTGCGGCGGCCGCATTTTCGATGGAGGTGAAAACGCTCGAAGGCAGTGTGCTTAGATTTAGCTGCACGTTAAAGAACCCCAGGTGGTCGATATTCCCGGAGCCCTCCAATACGGTGTCCCTCATTATCATATGGTGGTTTTCGGACGTTCAACCCCAACAACTATATTATTAGATATACGCCATAAATCGTAATTCTTATATTGTGTAGGAAAGCCTCGGGTTCGCCATTATTCGTCTTTATGCGGCCTGATGATGATGACGAACAATTATGACTGAGCGTCTTGCAGTAAACGGGAAGCATTAAATCACGTACCTGTTGCCCAGTAAGCATTGTGTGATGACTGCTTGTTAGTGCACTCTCCTGCCACGCTATATTACACAAGTTAACGTGATTTCTTGCACGACCAGACGCCTACTTTCGAGCACCAGCGTGGTTCCGTTGTACAATCTGTCCCGCAGAGGACTTCGGTTCAAGTCCCATTCGATCACGGGTAGATTTTTTCGGTTTTATTTTTTTCATTTATCGGTTATGCCACCGAAGGCAAAAACAAGCAATGGCACCGGCGACGCCGCTCAACGCAGGAACGGGCGCCTCGTAGTTGCGCTCTAAAAACATCGCAGTAATGAACTTGAGAGGGATCGCCCAGAACAACTCGGCCAGGTACGCTGCGCTGACCTACATCGGTGAACAGAATTCGTGCGCGTGGCAGAAGGGTGATCCTTAGAGCTAGAGCGCCGTGAACTGAACAACGTCAAAAAGAAAAACGGCCAACTCGTTAGCGAATTACTCTGACTGAGTTATTTGTTTTGTTTGCCACCGTAAGAAACTGCGCTGGAAGGGGAACCAGTCCCGCAGGGGGCGAACTCGATGGGGCAGAGATAAATCCGACGGCTTCGCAGATGCGCTTGGGCTGCGCGTGCATGCTGGATGAATATATGCTCAACGAACCACGCCCCGTCGGCTGATTCCTGAGGCTATTATGTACGCTTTATTTTGCAGTTCTTACCGCGACAGAGCTATACAGCAGCATTTGGTGGCGCGTCCGGTCATGTCTTGGAAGCTTTTTTTCGGAGCGCAGATTTTCGGCCCTTGTTCGTGCGTTGATCTGAGTCGCCATTGGTGTGGCGGCTGCATTTCCGATGGAGGCGGAAATGTTGTAGGCCCGTGTGCTCAGATTTGGGTGCACGTTAAAGAACCCCAGGTGGTCTAAATTTCCGGAGCCCTCCACTACGGCGTCTCTCATAATCATATGGTGGTTTTGGGACGTTAAACCCCACAAATCAATCAATGAGTCGCCATTGGTGGTGCTACTGACAGACATGAAATAGTAACGAATGTACCCGAAAGAATGAAGTGCGAAAAAAGAAATACCCAGAATCGAGTGGGATTCGAACACGGGCCTTGTGCGTGGCAGTCGAGTGTTCCGCCATAGTGACATTCTGGCACTTGCTCTTAACTCATTTTTCTAAAAGACCCTATCCAATGGCGTCATGTCGAACAAGGAATCGAGTTAATCTATGTCATATAGCGTTGCAGAAGATTAAAGTAACAAGCAGTCATCAATGCTAATTGCACAACGAGTACGTCGTTTAGTGCTTTCCACCCATTGCAAGATGCTTGGTCATAATTCTTCGTCACATGCAGCGTCAACGAAGTGCTCATAATAGCTTACAGATGTGTAGCGGGTACCACGCTTATCCATAGAAAGACGAATAATGGCGCAGTCGGCGCTCTCCTGCCAGACAAAAATTATTTAGGGCGTATTCGATACCTTGCGGAAAGCCAGAGATTTCAACACTGTTGGGCAGCGCGAAACTGGGCTCAGAATTCGCCTTAGGCAGAATTGTAATCTTCGGTAAATTTTCATTTTTATGTTTGTTTCTGTTTTTTTTGTGTTTTTCTCGGAAGTCCTTGTCCTGTCACCTATAAAGTTGCACCGCTTCTATAAAAGGTTCAAGGATTACTTTCTGGTGGCCTCTCTCGTAACCGCGTGGTAATATTGGGACGTTGAACCCCACATACTAATCGATTGTTTTCTGGCCTGTGCTCTACCAGAAGCCTTGTTATAGTCTACGAATAATACAAAAATGATGCAGTGAGAGCTGGCCTACTTAATAAACATCTGTGCTTAGAATTCGCATCATAGGCAGTATCGCAATCATCGGTAAACGTTTTGTTTTTGTCGGCTTGTGTATATGCATGCACGTCTTTACGCAACCGTTTACATAGCTTCAGTTTGCAGTCCTGTTGCGGGACGCCCTTTTAAGGCAATCTGCTGAGGCATACGCGCCGAACGCAGATTAAGTTGAGCATCGGAGCGTGCGCGAGTATTTAGAAGCCGGAGTTTTTAAGCGCCCGGCTGCCGAGAGATAAGACACCACCGCGCCCCCAAAACAACATTCGAATCACGCTTTGCCGCTGACGAGGCGCGTGCTCGTTGCGGGGCGCAGGATCTTATCAGTGCGGCGGTATCGGAGGCCCGAAGAAAATCGTGTTGCACGCAATCGAAAGCTGCTCGACTGATGGAGCCTCGTCTATCACGCACTGACACGACAGATTGAGGTTGCTCGCAAGAACGTATGCGCAGGCATGGGTACTGTACCATACAATAACACACAAGACACGTTACAGAATTTCCGGAGCCCTCCACTACGGCGTCTCTCATAATCACATGGTTGTTTTGGAGCGTTAAATCCCGCATGCCAATGAAATATTACACTTGAGGGAACTCTGTCTATGGGAACTTAAATGCATGGCGCTTCAATACGGTAGCTTCAGCAAGCATGGCAATGGTGGGTTCCACACAGATTCTTCAAAGCTTCGTTCTTCCGGTTCCGTTTGGCTTTGGCGTGTTCTGCGCTTGGCCTCTCCGTCCTATCGTTATGACACGAAAGTAAAACATGCCCTTAAAAAGGTACCTTCACTGAACATTCATATAGGAGAGTTTGCAAATGTATATTGCCCCTAGTTGTCCGCCGTGCACCGCCGCAAGAAAATGTACAAGCTGTAAGGCGCTACTCCATCCTTTAGCGGTATAGCCTACACACCCTCAAAAAAGAAAATAAATGAAACGCCGTGCAAGCCTGGTATTTCTTTTTTTGTCTTTTTTAAAGGTGTACAGGCTACCATCAATTTCATAACTTGCTGCTCTACGGTATGTTTAACTTGTATGTGATGGCAACATCCTTCAACATTCTCACTCAGGAACTATTATAATTCCTGCAAGCTGAATTGAATGTTCTGGATAATGCTAAGCTAGTTTTTTTGTTTAAACCGTCGTGTAACATTGCGTTTTTGTTCTTTTTTTGTTTGCAGGTGAGTGAGTGTTGTCTACCTTGCGGTGGTGTTCTGGATTACGTGAATACAGTGCAGCTCGCGGCAAGCCAAACGTGCGTTTGTGTTTATTTTTTTAATAATAATTGTTAGGGTCTAACGTCCCATGACCACCATATGATTATGAAAGCCGCCGTATATAGTGGGGAGCTCCCAAAACTTTTATTGGAATAGCGACTCTGAACAATTAAGAGTTTTCAGCGAGAACTAGAAGTAGATGTACTGCTATGCCTGTAGATATGGAAAGAGGGTCGTAAAAAATATTCCAGTGCAAAACATGTCCTAGAAGTTTTTGGCCGTAAACCGTGCCCACCGCCGGCAACCGCCATTTTGTCATGACAAGTGTGACATAACGTGCAGCAATGAACATAAGCGGCATCTTCTTTCTGCCACTGCAGATCGTTCAATTTCAGTGCCGAAGTTGAAAGAGGTAGAATATCTCGATTCTACGCGCAGCTGACCACGGAACTTCGGCGGAATGCAGACGCTTGCACAGCTAGCTTACTTCACGGCTCGCGAGTTGCCCGATTTTTAGGCCGCTCGCATATTCATGAAAATGATTGTAAATAGTGTACTCGACCAAATGCACTGAAACTATACCAGCTCATTTACGGATGCACAAGGATTAACCCTCATAACACAGCCTATGACCAGTCTATTGTGAGCTGGAAAGTTACGTTGCCGGGCTGGTGTCTATGTATGTTCATGTTTAATTATAAATGCTTGTCGGAGTTTAATGCAATGAATGACATGGACAAAAAGAAGAGCTTCGTGAAACCGTTTTCGTGAGCAGGAGCCGGTCCGAAATCACCAGGCTTATCATTAGAGCTTTTCAGTTTGTCTAATTATCCGGTAACGCAAAGGCGCAGCGTAATACCGAATAGTCTCTGCCGCAGCTAGAGAAAGAATATAGAACGTTTATTACGATTTTCTGCGCGAGTAGATAAGTGACTTCCTTGCTGTCCCCATGTCAAGTTGTGCGATCTATGAAGAATAAAAACAACTAAAAAACCCGTAATCTATATCCTCCGATATCCTAACAGCGCCAGTCCCATATGGTCCCTAAGCCTACAGCATACAGATCAAATGCTTTGCCGTGGAAACTTCATGCAAGACGTGAATATGAAATAAACAAAGGCTTCATCTAGGAGCTAGCGAGCTGCAGTGGGCACGACGGCGATTTGTCTAGATTCGAGGTGAACGGCAACCGCTTTCGGCGTTTTACGCAAACCATTTTGTGTATAGTGGTGTGCTGGCCAGACTAGACACTGCATTGAAACAGAACTCATCGATCTTTCGGCGACGCTATGTGTTATCAAAGCATCGTTGCCTCTGTGCACGAAGCAATTGCATTTTATGCACATGGAGTGTTGTTTGTCTTTATTTTAGTCGCCTATATGAACCCTGTATCTCGTAGAGGAAATCCCGTCTTGGTATTAATGGTGATATTTGTGTTTTTTGAACAGTTTTCGTTGGACTGACGGTCGCAAAATAGGTATATCAGTCGACAGGCGAATGAAGTAAACCATTGTTGTTACTTATATAGCGCCAGAGTGTGTACGTCTCTTCCTTTTGTGCTTGTCCTTTAGCGCACTCTAAACTCGTATACATACAAGTATGACTCAACAACAGGCCCGCATCGCCGCTTCGTGGTTCAATATTAAGTACTGGTTTTCGACAGCTTTCAAAGGAAAATAATCTGGTCTTGAATATTTTAAGTGAATTTCTAGACTAAACATTGGTTATAACGATGGTTAGTAAATGTATTTGTGTGAATTTCGTGTTAGATTTCTCAAACATTGCGACAGCTTATTTACTATGCTACACCAGTTAGCTGAATTATGAGGCTGTGCTGATATTATGAATGCATAAGGCAATAATGTACCCCGCAATTTTCAATTTTCGTTTCAATTTACTGGCTGCATTTGCACCATTTGCAAAATGCTTCTATAAATCCGAAGTTCCCTGACAGTAAATTCTGATTTTCGAAGCAGCATCGCACAGAAGGGCAGAAAACACGCACACATATAAAGGACTCAAGCACCTGCAACGCTGCACTGCAACTGATGGTTTGTTTTCGAAACACCCAGCTTATGTATTAAAACACACAGATGCGCACTGACAGCACTAAAAAACGATGGTCGCAAAAAAAGAAACAAAAATAAAAATATACGCGGTACTGATAAGTTGCTTAAAAAAACATTATGTGGTTACGCACCAAGGTATCGGCGCGCTTTTTGTAGAGAAGGATCCATTTTGAACAGGAAACTCAATTAAAACTATAAAAAAACGAAATTAAAGAACACTGAAAAGACAACAAGAAATAGAAAACCAAAGAGAAGAAAAGAAAGTTGCCCAGCTCCTCACTTCCTGTACCCTTATAGGGCGAAGCTGCGTTTTTTTTTGTTTTTTTTACAGTGAAAGTTGCTTCGTGCGCACGAGAGGGACCAATGTCGGCGCCGTAGTTGTTCCCCGCCGCTGGTATTCGTAACCGCTATCGCGCGAAATAAAAAAATGGAATATATAAAGAATACTCCAGGCTCGAATGGAATTCGAGACAGGACCCTCTGCGCGACCGCTCAGTATTCGACCACAAGGCCACCCCTTCACTTGAAATCTAGTTGTAAACTGATCCTACACAGGCTTCATATTGGCTAAGGAATCGCGTTAACATGTATAGTATAGAGCATATCGGAACCGTAACGGAGAAAAAGCCCGCGTCACAAAATGTGTGTTGCGTGATGAGTGGGTCGTTGAATGCTTCCAAACTACTACAAAAGCTCAGTCATAATTCTTCTTCGTCATTAGCCGCAGCATCAACGAAGAGTTTCACAGGTGTGTAACGGTTACCACATTTCTGAGAAGATTGAATAATACTAATTTAATAGTGCACGCTTTTTTTCCTTCACGAAAACTATGATGATTTATGGCGTAGTGAGTACGTAAGTGTACTTGTGTTACATTTCCCAAGAGTGTTAAAAAAACTACAAAAGCGTATCTTCCAGCTTTCGCTGCGACTGGGCTGCGCATCTCGCTCTAGCTTGGTGGATTTTTTTCTCTTCTTTTTTCTTTTTCGCTCGTTAACTAGGCAGCATCCGCCAACCCTGGACTCGCAGAAGCGGGACGGCCCGTTCGCAGCCCGCCAGAAGTGTGGAAAAGCGGAGCTCCCATTTGCCCCACATGGAGGTGAATTGGGCGGGCATTGTTCTCCGCAAACATCGTGTTATCGCCGCGGCTAAAAATGTCCGGTGAGTCGGCCCGGAGCAGGCGCTTTCTTCGGCTTGTTCGTCGGCGAAAAGAAAGGAGAACCGCCGTTGCCCGTGTTCGCACAATGGATGCGCTGTCTTATCCTGAACGCGCGCCGCTCTCACGGGCCCTCTTGGTCAACGAACCAAAAGCGGTCAGTGTATGGATGCACCCCTTTCCCTCCGCATTTCGTGTCTCTGGACACATGCGCGACTGTGCAGTGAGCGGAAAGCTACGTATATATGCCGTCGCCTCAGGAACGCCTGCTTTGTGGACGCCATAGAGTTTCTAACAGAACTTACTTGAGAGGACTGCGGCGCTGTGACCGCTCGGTCACCATGAGAATGATAGATCATCATCATTATTGTCTTCGTGATCATCAGCCCGACTGCGTCCACTGCAGGGGCCAAGATCGGTCCCATGCTCCTCCAATCAATCTGGCCCTGTGCTTGCTGCTGCCACGTTGTACCCACGGACTTCTTCATCTTCTATATATAGCCTCCGTGCTTGCGACTTCCAATGCACTCGTGGCTTTGTTAATCGTTGTGTTTTGGATTCATAGAATGAATCGTTGTGAACTTCCGTGGGCCGATATGGTTTGGTCAGCCTCAAAATGGTAGAGCTGGTGAAGTGGACCTTCTCTGAACTTCGTCTTGCCACACGGAGCCTGCAGCCGCTTTGACGACGAACGCATGTAAAGGCCGACACACGCGCAAACGGCTTCTTAAGACGAAAAACCCAATGGTGATAAAGTCTACTACTAAAGAAAATACTACTGCTTGCTGTAAATAAAAGCAGCGTAATCGTGAGCTGTTGGTGAGTTCAGATGACGCGTTCCATAGTTTCGTGGTTGAATTGTCGGCCACTTGTCACTCTGGCCTTGGCACCACTTTCACGCCCCGTACTGGGCCGAGGAGTAACCAAGCAAATGCACAAGGGGGTTTAAAGAAATTAAAGCACAATGTAAATTTCAAATTGCGTTCGGGGAAAGCCTGCGGTCATTCGACTATGCCAAGTCTAGCTTTCGGAATAGGGTTTGGTATCGGGGGGAACATGTAGCGTAGGCCGAATTTTCTCTCGGTGGGTGCAAACCAGTGTTGCTTCGCGGCTGAGAGAGGAAGAGATCACTGGTGTAACTTGGGTGAGGACACGTTCATGTGAGTCTTGAGAGGAACAGGTGCCTTTTTGCCCCCCCCCCCCCCTTTTCGACGCCCATGCTGGGGAATACACATTCCTGGGCCGCTTCTCCGAACCGCTTGCCTTTCTTTTGTGAAAGACCGTCGCGCTAGCTGGTTTCGGCTCAAGCCGCAAGTGCTGCTTTTCGTCGAATATAAGCACTACGCATGTTATTAATTCATGGTTAGTCGTTACTGTTAACACTATTATGTTTGGCTGAGCAAGGGTGTCACGATATCAAACGAAATTTGCCAGGACGTCCAAGTTTAAATGAAACCAGCGACACAATCGTATGTCTGTGTCATGACGTGGACAGAGATATCAGGGCAAGGACGGAGGAATGGACGGACGGACGGGAGCATGAGACGTTACAAGCTTTATCCTTAAAATGTTGCTGTAGTGGAAGCTTTCGCAACGCTTTGCCAACAAAAGTAGAGCGAACTTTGCCCTCCAAAGAACTAAGAAACGTGCTATATTCTGGTGGTGCTTGCTTAGAGTTCAAGTAGCTTTAATCTTTTAGTGTGAAAGCCGCGTTAGTTATAGAGTGAATCTTAATGGTTCCTGACAAAACAAAAACACGTCGGTACGATTATAGGAGACTTAGTGTCCAATAATATTTACGAACACTGATACTTACCAAGGAAAAGTTGTAACAAAAAGACACTCTTCGAGCATTGGCTGACCCGAAAAAGTCGCCGAATCAAACTCGTTGGCGGCCCCTCCGCGGTGGTTTAGTGGTTAAGGTACTCGGCTGCTGACCCGCAGGTTGCGGGATCGAATCCCGGCGGGGGCTGCATTTTCGACGGAGGCGGAAACGCTGTAGGCCCGTGTGTTCAAATTTCGGCGCACTTTAAGGAACCCAAGGTAGTCGAAATTTCCGGAGCTTTCCACTACGGCGCCTCTCATAATCATATGGTGATTTTGAAACGTTATAACCCCACATATCAATCAAACTCATTGGGCGTGCGAGAACACTAATTTTTCTTCGCCGAACGCAGACACCTTATCATGCCCCTACTAAGATGGCACCCGCCGTCTATTGGTGGGCACGGCTTCACTCCTGGGCAATAATTTCCACTCTAGCATGCGCGTCAGTCAGTGGTCGGTGACCTTTCGCGACTCGGGTAATTTGGCTAGTGCACATAAAACTCGAGACACGTGCAAGCGGCTTCTTAGGGCGAAAAGCGCGCAAGTGTGTAGTGTTGGTCAGCGCAGACGACCCACTGCACAGTTCAGTTTCGTGGCTTGCTTGTTGGCCAGTTGTTTCTGGCCTTGGCACCACTTTCGCGCTCCGAACTGGGCCGAGGAGTAGGCGACCCGCTTTTGTTGTCTCGCCCCCCCCCCCTCCCTCCTCGTCCTGCTTGTGGGCGCGTGAAACAAAAAGGCAGCTATTCTGGCCCAGTCTGGCCACGATCCGGCTTTTGTTTTTCCTGCTGGCCAGTCGACCGGTCACCGAAGACGCGGGGCCAAGTCTTGGGGAGCGAAGCCTCGTTTGTCCGAACCGAGACGATATGTGTACACACACCGCTTGTTCTTGTATCAACCGAGAAAGACTGAAACAGAATGGGGCCATGACACCCAACAGTTCGTGTTTTCTGTCAGTGGTAGAGGATCTATTATGCCTTTACAAATATGCAAATATGAAAAGTAGACTGCGAAAGAATAATTCAGTGCAAAACAAGCATTGAAGTCGTCGGGTGTAAACCCCACCCACCGCCGGCAACTTCCATCTGTCGTGGCGCGCCTTACGTAATATGCAGCAAGGAGCGGAGCCGTCGTCTTCCACCAGCGTTGCGAGCCCCAAAAAGATCGCCCACAACCTCCCCTGAGTTGTGTGTGAGGATGCCGTGAGTCGCGTTAGAGTTCTGTAAAGAGGGGATCTGTATTCATGGCTACGTCCATGGCTGTGGCTGCGTTCATGGCTGCGTTCATGGCGGCGTTCATGGCTGCACACACAGCCTCTTCGTAAGCCCCTCGCCTCCGCCGCACTCTAGCTCATGTCTTCGTTCATACTACTGCGATGTGTTTGGGAAGAGAGAGAGGAGTAAGCGCTTATATTATACAGAGCAGTGCCGCGCCGCTAGCGGTCTCCACTGGTGCCACAGCACGTGCCAGAGTGGAATGAGCACTCTACCGCAGGGCCATCTAGTGGGCACTCCAAGAACCAGCGTGGCTATGGCGACGGACAAGGAACGAACCGCGACCATAAACTCTTTCGCATCTAAAAGCAAAAAATACCCCCATTTCAGGTGCAGCTCATCCCCAAACAGTATCCTCGCAGGAATGAACGGCTCGCGCAGCGGGCTGCTTTTGCGAAACCGCACGAGAATTCACCAGTGTTGCCCTATTCTCGGCGCGTTCGCGTGTTTATCAACACTGCCGGTTATAGATTAAAGGCTCGACCAAATATGCAAAACTTTCGCCAGCATGTTTGTCAATGCACAAGGATTACACCACATAACTGAAACTATGATAGAAAACTGGGTGCAGTGGCCCATTTTAACCGTTTGAAACGCTGTGTGCATAATTGTGCACACCACATATTTTCGCTTTGTGTACGATCGAGTGGCTACAAATGAACCAGATATATCAACCGTTGAATGACGTAAACCCCCGCTTAACCAATTCGTCTTTATCTAACTTCATTTTGCTGTGGACTATCGTATATAAGACTTCTGCTGAAGGTACCACCTCGTTCGATCTGCCGTTTAATGCGAGTCAGGTGTGAAGTGTAATTTAACTATAAATCAACTTGTACAATTTTTCTAGCTTGAGATTTTATTCTAATAATGTCATAACGAAGCATCATGGACTTCAGGGTAAATATATGTTTTAATTACAACTGATTTAGTACTAATTGATGTGACACACATATATAAATTAACAAATGACAGTTCTGTTGCAATGAACTATTGAGTGCCTTGAACTAACGCTGTATCGATTCGACACACTTACAGACTGTTTCTCATAAAAGTGGCGTCTAAAAGGGTTAAGGATGCGTCACAGCTAGGATGTCTGTTTCACTGGTCCGATATACTCGGTATCTGATACCACGGCTAAGCTGAAGGACGCGGGTTCGACTGCAGCCGCAGTTCGATGAGAATTCAAGGACGCATGTGTACATCATCATCAAGTCGCCACGGTAGTCTAGTGGATATGGCTCTCGACTGCTAACCCGAAGGTAGCGGGATCGAATCCCGGCCGCCGCGACCGCATTTCCGACGGGGGCGCAAATGCCTGAGGCCCGTGTATTTAGATCTAGGTGCACATTAAAGAAAAAAAAAACACCAGATTGTGGCCGTATAGTCGAGGGCTCCAGAAATGTTGACCATCTGGGGGTTTCTCGACGCGCACTGACATCGCCCCTTACTTCCACCATTTCGCCTCCAACTAAATTCGACCGCCACGCAGGGACCGAACCTGTGACCATCGAGGTCATCCGAGCCCCGTAACCACTGATCCGCCGTCGCGGTCGAAAAGATTCCTTCCCTTCTGTACGCATCATTTTCTTCTATTCCGATCCTTCTCTGGTTCTTCGCCTCTCAACCTCCCCGGACGCGGATGCAATAAAATAGAATTTTCCGCGTTCCGGTGGCAGCAGATCGCTGCATTTGTTATTTCGCTTAAAAGGAGGCCGGCTCTTCGCTGATACTATAGTCTCGCAGTCCAGGCCTCCGAGGTCCGGCACGAGAGAGAAGGAGAATGCCCGGCGAATGTCCAGTCGCGACCCGTTTTTTTGAACTTCGAGGAGGTCTGTGCTTCTTCTGTGCGAGATTGGTTTAGTTTGAAAGCGTTCCGACCGCAATGGTACACCCTCGGCCAATATTTAGCCATTGTGCATGAGTAGCAGTTTCTTCTTTGTATTTTTGTCATGCCACTGAATTAAGTTTCAAGAAAACTGCACAAGTGTTTGCCCACAAAGCTCATGTCCACGAAGCAATTTTTCCAACTTCGTTCCATAGTATCACTCTGAGGGTCAGACAAGTGGCCGCTGCGCCTAATAGTTACTGTTTTGGCTTCGATCGCTTTTAGCGATAGCAATTATAGGGACACTCTCGGCAGTATGTTGACACTGGTGCGAAAATGTGCGCTCGACCACGCTATAGCCGCAGCTGCGTGCGGATTTCGTCATCGCAGGCTTTCGTCCATATTTTCATTCAGCAGCGCACAACAAAAGCGAGCAGACGGATAGGTAAATGGAACGACAGGGCTGCTCGACGTGGTCCGCGAAGACAGCGCCGCTCCTCACTGCGTAACTCTTTAACCTCGTAAGCAGCATCACTTTACGATAAGCTCCTCTGTTATGAGAGCCAATCTTGAATTGCCGACTTTGTAATATGGACAGAAATACATGCCCATACAGCTCTTTCACAAAATTTTTCTTGGAGCAACAGGCCTAAGGAAAAAAACATATATCCTTAATTCCACCAGCAGGTCAGCCCGTCGCGATCATTATTTAAAGGTCAAAGAATATAGCTGTGGTATTAATGTATATCAGCATTCGTTTTTTTTTTTTCCAGAAGCATGCCATAATTGGAATATTCTACCGGAGGAGGTTGTCTTGTCGCCAATCAGTTCCTTTGACTGTACCTTTGCTGAATTCTGTTCCAATAGATATGGCGTCACTTCTACACGCCATTACTATTTTGTTTGTCTTTTGTAGTTATAATGTAACGTACTGTTCTTGGTTGTCTGAATAGTTTTTTTTTTAGTGATCTGTTCAGAACGTACACATGACACGTCATCTGTAATCTTAATGTATTGCTGATCTTGTTATGTTACCTCTTGATGCTGTATACCACTTGAAATGTATTCTTTTACCCCCCTATTACAGCGCCCCGCCGCGGTGGTCTAGTGGCTAAGGTACTCGGCTGTTGACCCGCAGGTCGCGGGTTCAAATCCCGGCTGCGGCGGCTGCATTTCCGATGGAGGCGGAAATGTCGAGGCCCGTGTGCTCAGATTTGGGTGCACGTTAAAGAACCCCAGGTGGTCAAAATTTCCGGAGCCCTCCACTACGGCGTCTCTCATAATCATATGGTGGTTTTGGGACGTTAAACCCCACAAATCGACCTATTACAGTAATTCCCATTGTGTGCTGTAGGTATCAGAATAAATAAATAAAATAAAGAATAGAGTGGAGGTACATAATACTATGCTTGTTTAATTTTAGGACTAATTATGACGTGCATGACAACTTCAGACTATGTGACTCGATACAGCGAAGTGATTGACTAGATATTCCAGATTTAAGGTTATTCCACTCGGCGCCGTGACACACCACTTTTTTTTTTACTTTTAAGCATGATTCAAAGATATAAATTCTACCGACGACGCGGAAAGGATGTTGGAATCTGTCACTATATTTAGACAGTCGTCTCCAAAGATATATAGATACGCACTTTCTGACCGTGCAGTTGTCGGTTCCTTTGCAGGCCATGTGGCCTGAGCTTGTGACGTCGTGCCACCGCCGTACAATTTGAATGAAATGTAAAGATTAGAATCACTTTGCGTACGTACCGTTATACTGCCAGAGTCAAAGCTTCGCCACCATTTATTTGTTTGCAGTGACATATACACCGCACCGCTTCGCTGTTCCCACTGTTTTCCCTGCAGAATGTGCCAGAATCTAAAGTGAAGCTCCCCGACTGAACGTCACCACGTGAGGTTTCAGTTCTGGTCACATGACTGACTCCGAGCTGTTAAAATGCAAGCAAACTATCCCGTTTTTGAAGGAATCATGACACGGTGTGAGGTTAGTGGTGAGGTTCGTCGCGCCGCAGAGCGTGTGACGCGTTGCGGATGGAGGAGACGGTATCTGACGTTAACAAACCACACTACAATTGTATTTGACAGCATACACACACGAAATACATAAAGCGGCAGCGTACACTGCTAGTCAATTGTCTCACGTGGCGGTGCTGGGGACCAGGAGGCTGTGGGGCTGGCAGAGTCCCTGTGATGGACGTAATCGTCGTCGGGTAGATGTCCGGTGTGGAAACGACGTAGCAGCAGCAGGGGTTAAGGGCCGAGTGAACGAACCGTCGCTCGGTAGCCGGTAGCCAGATAGGGCTCGTCCGCGCCAGGCCAGGACCTTGCGACGCTCGTCTCGACGGCGGTGGACAATCTGGAACCTCGCGCGTAGGTGCGGGTTCTCCGAGAGCAGCAGGCCGCGTCCCAGGTCTTGCCAGGCGAGGACCGTGAGGCGCTCGCTGTCCCGAAGACAGGCGCCCAGTGTATGCGAACCTCGCGCGTAGATGCGGGTTCTCCAACAACCTGCCGCCCGTTCTGCCGGCGTTCCACAAAAAAAAAACTGTCTCGCCTGCGCGCGCCCTTCTTAATCTTCTCTGCAGCCCGAGCTCCTTCGTTTTTCTCGCCTTCCAGCGATCGGCCACTCCGTCGTCTGCTCTCGCTTTCCCTGCTTCGTCACAATTACCCCCACTTAAGAAGGTTCTTCCCTGTGAAGAACTTGCAGCTGCCACTGGATCCCTTGGGACACCGTAGTACACGCGCACTCGGAGCACTGCACTACACTACCGAGCCCCGCACACTCGGCACACATAAGAGACACGAAAGTTGTCACCAGTGTTCAGGGCCCCGCACACCCGACACTCTCAAAGGTACTCGCAAGACGAGATGAAAGTTGGTCCGCCACGGTAAGTAATGTGCACCGAAAAAAAAAAAATTTCATGAATTATACCCGACACTGCGAAATCCTCAAGCCGTGTAGCGATGATGTTCATGCGCTTGGCAACCGGCTCATATAGTCTGCTCCTACATTCTCACTGCCTTTTATATATTCAACGCTGAAGTCGTACTCCATGAGTATGAGGCTCCAACGTAGAACACGGCTGTTGATGTGTTTGGCGGAGTTGATGTAAACGAGAGGCTTGTGGTCGCTTTGTAGTATGAACGTTCGCCCGAACAAGTAAATATGAAATTTCTGGATGGCCCACGTGAGTGCCAGGGCTTCGCGCTCGATTGTCGAATAGGCAGTTTCTCGTGGTTGCAGTCGTCGGCTAGCGTACGACACTGGGTGTAGCATAGCACCATGCCGCTGCATAAGTATGGCACCTACGCTTGTTGATGAGGCGTCGGTGCGAAGTACAAAAGGCTGAGCGAAATCGGGTGCTCTCAAGACAGGTTGTGTAGACAGCATGGTCTTGAGTGTATCGAAGGCTTTCTGTTCCTGCACTCCCCAAATTACTTTGTTAGGGGCTCTCTTTTTAGTCAGTTCAGTTAATGGTCCTGCTATCTCGGAGTACTTGTGGACGAAATCTCTGTAATAGCCCGTAAGTCCAAGGAAAGAGCGTACTTCTTTTTTCGTCTGTGGGCGCTTGGCTGCCCGTATTTTATCAAGGGTTTCGATCTGTGGTTTGATGATGCCATTTTCGACGTGATGACCGAGGAACTTTACTGACCGCTGACCAATCTCACTTTTCGTTGGTCGAATCGTCAACCCGGATTCGCTAACTCGTTGAAGAAAGGCTTCAAGTGTGACCACGTGTTCTGTCCACGTCTCGGTTGCAATGAGCACATCGTCGAAGTAAAAGTAAATATGTGGTATATCTGCTACCACCTTCCTCATTAGACGGTTGAAGACAGCTGGGGCGGTTTTAATGCCAAACGGCATGAAACGAAACTGATAAAGGCCTGCTGATGTAGAAAACGCTGTCATTGCTTTGGACTCTTCATGCATCGGGACTTGCCAATACCCTTTAGCAAAGTCGAACTTAGAAAAATATCGTGCCTTCCCCAGTTGTCCAAAAATAACATCAACTCGAGGTATGGGCTCATTGTCGTTCAGCAGTATCTTGTTGAGTTGCCGGAAGTCAATGCATAGACGTATTGTCCCGTCTTTTTTCTTGACAACTACTATCGGCGACTGGTAGGGAGACTCGGATGGCTCGATGATGCCTTGCTTCAGCATGTTTCTAATTTCTTGTTGAACTGCCTCTTTGGTAGCAAACGGTAGTGGATACGGCCGTATGTTCACTGGTGTATCCGTTGCGACATTCAACTTGCACTGGGTGAGATGTGTTCTGCCGGGAATGTCGGTGAATACATTCTCGTAGGTATGCAGTATTCTAGCGATCTGCGTGCGCTGTTTAGTAGAGAGTGCTTCCGATATGTTCACATCGGCAGCAGATTCTTTTTGCTGAAAAGGTACGCATGGTAGATCGTCGTGCTCAGTATCATCAGCCAGACACGCGACTGACGCTTCTTTTGTTGGCTGTGGTACCGATGGTCGTTCTTGATATTTTTTGAGGAGGTTGACGTGAAACAGAGATGTTCGCGTTCCTAAATCAATAACGTAATCCACGTCATTCTTCCTCTCTAGAACTGTGAAAGGCCCTTTCCATGTTAGAATCAGTTTGTTGTTGTCCGACGGGAGTAGCAGCAGCACCTTGTCTCCAACAGCTAAACGCCGTGGTCTAGTCTTCATGTCATAGTGCTTCTTCTGCACAAGTTTGGCTTTCTGCAGCTCCTCCTTGGCTAGACGACAAGTGTTTTCAAGACGTCTCCGCAGGTCAACTACATAGCCGTACGAGGTCTTCGTCTCATCATCTAGATGATTACCAGTCCACATTTCTTTCAATATTGACATGGGTCCTCTGACGTAACGGCCATACAGTAAGTCAAACGGGGCGAAGCCCAAACTTGACTGCGGAACTTCTCTATAGGCGAAAAGTAAAGGCGCTAAGTACCGGTCCCAACTTTTCGGGCACTCTTGACACATTCGTCTTATCATTCGTTTAAGTGTGCCATTGAACCTCTCGACAAGACCATTTGCCATGGGATGATATGGTGTCGTCGGCAACTGTGTGAAGGATAGAAGCCTGCTGAATTCGCGCATTAGGTGGGACGTAAAAGACGTGCCTCGGTCGCTGATGATTTCCTGAGGTACCCCCACTCGCGAGAACATCTCCAACAGTGCTTCAGCGATCCTTTCTGTTTCAATACTTGGCAGCGCCACCGCATCAGGATACCGCGTTGCCATGTCCACCATTGTCAAAACGTATCTATTCCCTTTTTCTGACTTGGGAGATAATGGTCCCACAATGTCAATGGCCACTCTCTTAAACGGTGTATCAATGACGGGGGTTTTACCCAACGGTACTCGCCCAACTAAGTGTTTTGGGAAAGTTCTCTGGCACGTGTCGCACGATTTCACAAATCGTGTGATGTCAGAAAGTACCCCGGGCCAATAGAACTCCTCGAGGATACGGTCTGTTGTGCGTTTTATACCCTGATGGCCCGCAAGAATTCCTTCATGAGCCATTTGCATTACACAATGGCGGAGGGCTGTAGGTACAACAAGTTGTTCAGTTTCTCTCTTCGATCTGAGCTTGTACCTCCTGTATAGAATTTCTTCTTTTGTAAAGAAAAGAATCTCGGCAGACCTGGTCTGGATGGGTTTATCGACGGCCTCAAAGCATTTCTGTAAGCTAGCGTCATCCCTCTGACTTTTCTGCAAGTCACGTGCACTCATATCCAGGGGACTTATTGTTGGTACCGGCAGGCGACGAGAACTCTGTCCGACTGTCGCGGCGACTTCGTTTTCCTTTGATTGCCTCGCAACCGAAGTGAATGCATCTGTAGTATAAGATCCAGTCAGCGATCCGTCGTCCGCTCCCACCCTAGATGATATTTTCATCGGACTAGCTGGACGTAGGTGTCTTTTCCAATCTTGATCAGGATCGGAGGCGTCACGGACCCCTTGGACGTTTCCCAGAACGACGTCATACAGTGGGTCATCCATGCAGATCGCGCGAGTCTTGCCTGAGAAAAAGGGTGAAATAATTCGCACGTCTGCCTCCGGCAGTTTCAGTACCCTTCGATCAAGAAGACACACAGAGGAAACTTTCCCCGTCAGATTGCTGACTGGTACAAGGGACCTTCTCACAATAACCGAGTCGCATCCTGTATCCCGTAAGACCGTAACGGGCTGGTTTTCAAGGACGCCTTCGGCCGTAGGCATAGACTTGTCCTCCCACTTGATTCTCGTACGTTTCGAGCAATCAGTACCTTGCCGGGAAGCCTGTGTCTCCTGGTTTGATGCTTTCGGACCTTCTGCTTGCTCTTTCAGGCAAGAGGCTTTACCGCTTTCCTTGTTAGGGCAGTCCTCTTTGCTATGCCCACTACGTCTACATTTTCCGCAGAAGGCTGGTTTTGTCCTTGGCCCTTTAGTATTTGCCCAGCAATCTGAGGCCTTATGACCGCGCTTTCCACAAAGCAAACAATGTGGTTTGTCCTTTTCCTCTTTCCGTAGTGCGGCCTGCGCTCGATCTGGTGGCTTTTTATGGTCCTTGTCGTCCTTACCTTTACCAAGGTTGACGAAACCCTGCGCCTCCATATAATGATCAGTAGCTTCTACCAGCTTTTCAATTCCTCGGCAATCCCTTTCCCGCAGGAAGATTGCCAACTTCTCGTGGCACTGCGTGATGAATTGCTCTGAAACAATAACGTCTCGCAGAGCTTCGTACGTCCGTTCGGTCTTGGCCATCTCTTGCCAATGGTCGAAATAACCTAGTAATCGCCCAGCGAACTGTCGACCCGTTTCGCAGTCCTCAGGCTTCGCCGACCGAAACTTAGTGCGGTAGCCCTCCTCTGTAAACCGGAAGCGCTGCAACAACGTTTTCTTTAACGTTGCGTAATCCATGGCATGGTCAGGTGCCATTCTGCCAACAACACTTAGCGCTTCACCGGTCAAACAAAGGCTCAGTGAAAGGGCCCACTTGTCTTGCGGCCAATCCTGGCTCCTGGCGACGCGTTCAAAGCGCTGGATGTACGCGTCCAGCTCGTCGCGAACTTCGTTGAAGGGCGGTATGAGTTTGTGCGGACTTTCGTAGCTTTGAGGAGAACCCATGTGCGGACCCTCTACTGATTGACCTGTAGTCACGCTACCCGTTGTCGCATCTAACTCTCGGAGCTTCAACCTTAGTTCGAGAACCTCCTTTTCTGCTTGTAGCCTCGCCAGTGCCTCGGCATCAGCTTCTTTTGCTGCATTGCGTTCGGCTAAACGTACTTCCCGCGCTTCTCGTTCACGTACGCGCTCTTCATCGATCCACTGCTTTAGCCCTGGACCGCTCAACCCCAGTTCCTTTCCAATTGCTGTGAGCTTGTCCGTCTCCATCGTCAACCGTCAGACCCGCATAAGCGACGCGCTGCTCTTTTATAGGATAAGAGCAGTCCTGTCGCGCGGACGCCAGATGTGAGGTTAGTGGTGAGGTTCGTCGCGCCGCAGAGCGTGTGACGCGTTGCGGATGGAGGAGACGGTATCTGACGTTAACAAACCACACTACAATTGTATTTGACAGCATACACACACGAAATACATAAAGCGGCAGCGTACACTGCTAGTCAATTGTCTCACGTGGCGGTGCTGGGGACCAGGAGGCTGTGGGGCTGGCAGAGTCCCTGTGATGACGTAATCGTCGTCGGGTAGATGTCCGGTGTGGAAACGACGTAGCAGCAGCAGGGGTTAAGGGCCGAGTGAACGAACCGTCGCTCGGTAGCCGGTAGCCAGATAGGGCTCGTCCGCGCCAGGCCAGGACCTTGCGACGCTCGTCTCGACGGCGGTGGACAATCTGGAACCTCGCGCGTAGGTGCGGGTTCTCCGAGAGCAGCAGGCCGCGTCCCAGGTCTTGCCAGGCGAGGACCGTGAGGCGCTCGCTGTCCCGAAGACAGGCGCCCAGTGTATGCGAACCTCGCGCGTAGATGCGGGTTCTCCAACAACCTGCCGCCCGTTCTGCCGGCGTTCCACAAAAAAAAACTGTCTCGCCTGCGCGCGCCCTTCTTAATCTTCTCTGCAGCCCGAGCTCCTTCGTTTTTCTCGCCTTCCAGCGATCGGCCACTCCGTCGTCTGCTCTCGCTTTCCCTGCTTCGTCACACACGGTCACCCACTGAATTGTGGTTTTCACTGAGAGACGTGTAGTTGGGATGTTTTTTGGTCTGTGCATGTAATACAATTTTTAGTGTAAACAATATTTCATTGCGAAATGGTCCCTAGATGTCGCCGACAATAAATACCGCACTATGTCGGTGACCGCATTTTACAGCAAGAGCTGTTATGAGATTGAAACTCTGGTCACGTTTGGCGCCGTAGTCGTCCGCCGCCGCTGGTGTCCGTAACCACTATCGTGGAATAAGGAAAAAAAAACTAGTACCAAGGACACAGTGGGGCGCGAACCCGGGTGTGCTGCGTGCCAGCCCTGTATTCTGCCATTGAGCCACGCCGGTGCTTGGAACTTGTTCGCAAACTTGCCTTAGGCTCGCTTGTTGTCGGAAAAGGAATCCAGTTAATATAAGTATGAAAGTGACGAGGCGTCACACAATGCGAATAGCGTAACAAGTGGGTCGCCCAATGCTCCAACCCATTACAAAAGGTTGTTCTTGATCACCTATAAAATGTGGTGCATACCCACTTCAGGCATAATTCCTCGTCGTCGTCAGCCATTGCATGAACAATTGGCACAAAATTCCTTCCAAGTGTTTAGCGGATACAACCCAGAAGTTGTTATTCTTAAGGCCGTAGTAGGTACCCAGCAAGTGTGCTTGTAGCAGTTACACAATGAGTGTTTAGAAAAGGCTCTGAAAGGCCGCTATTCTAGCTTTCGCTGTGACTGTGCTGCGCCTTCCGCGCAGGCCTGGCGTTTTTTTGCCATGACGTGTGCGACGTCATGTATGTACTTCATCGAGTCCAGCCGTTGTCTTCTAGCTCAGTCGCTGTGTACCGTTACATCTCCGATGCCTAACCGAAGAAAGCTGCAATAGGCCCATTGCACGCGCAGCCGGCTATGAAACCGTGTCTTTGGCCGGAATAACGGTGTAACTGTTTGCGCAGAATACAGACGCTCGCAAAGCAAGTGGCTTGTTACGTCACGGCTTGCGAGTGCGCCAGCGTTCTCAGACTCTCGGGCCGCTCGCGTGTTGACAGAAACGCTCGTTATAAGTTAAGTGATTGGCCAAATGCGCTGAGATTGCGCCAGCCTGTTTGCGGAAATCCAAGGAATAACCGTCGTAACACAGATTATGAGCGATAATTGGGTACCATGGCACTTTTAATGCGTGTGTGTCTTCTTCGCGTCTGCTCCCGTTTTTCAACGCTGACTTCACCTCGCCACACAAACCTCCTGTACAAAGGTCTAAGTAAGTAAGAGGCTTAATAAACGCTGAAGATATATTAAATGAGTTTTCCAACGTTTTGTAGCTTGGAGGAAATGGCATCACAGCCACTGGGCCCGCGCGTGACCCATGGGCAGCATGACAATAGTTATAGCGCGAGAACAAAACGACGACACAGAGAAAAGAAGGACACGAAAGACACTGTGTCGTCGTTTTGTTCTCGCGCTATAACTATCGTCATGCCATACCAACTAGCCCAAAAATCCACACCATGGGCAGCGTTTTGGTTTTCCGTTGGTGACGCTCTTTGTCGCATTTAGCTGCATGGAGCCCCGAAGCCTGCAGTCTCAGAATATTTGCGTCAAAATAAACGTGGCAGCACCCATGAAATCGACGACTCTCGGCCAGAACCAACCTGACTCGATTTTCGAGCTGATGTTATGAACTAATTAATCCTAATGTAGGCTATCGCTTTCTCCCATGCCTTATGGACGAAAATTGGCCGAGAACAATAGCTCGTGTTCTTCAATCAGTTTGGCCCGTGTGCTCAGATTTGGGTGCACGTTCAAGGACACCAGGTGGTCAAAATTCCCGAGCACTCCACTATGGCGTCTCTAATAATCATATGGTGGTTTTGGGACGTTAAACCCCACATATCAATAAATCAATCCTAAATCATTTAGCTATTTGAAACACGTGTTCCTTAAGTGTGGCAGCTTGGGCCAGTTGGTATGACATGACGATAGTTACAGCGCGAGAACAGAACGACGACAAAGAGACCTCCCTGTCTTTCTCTCATTTTGTTCTCTCTCTCTCTCTCTCTCTCTCTCTCTCTCTTGCTATAATGTGTCATCTTGTTTAGGCGCTCGTGCTTTCAGGTTGTTTCGTTTAAATATTTTTGAGTGGATGTTCGTGCAGTTCAAAGCTGCGAGTTCTGTCGTTCTTATTTTGTCTGTAATGAGTCTCCAATTAGTTTTTTCCGCTATGTATAGGGTGGCTGTTAGGGCTTATCGGTTTGGCACCGTACAGGGTGGAAGCGCGCAAAACGAAGACAGAGAAGAGACTTGGCGCACAGGAATGTTGGCTTGCAACAGTATTTCTTATTCGAAAACAAGCAACCATTTATGTAGCTAAAAACCAGTGACATGTGTGCTGCCTAATCTATCAGTTAGACCCGCCTCAATGATCTCGCGGGTTCAGTGACTACTTCACTCATTTTTAATTATAGTATCAGATGTTTTACGTCCCAGAAATACGATATCACGAGAGGCGCCGTATTTGAGGGCATCGGAAATGTGACAATATGGTGTTCTTTGACAAGCACTGTCACCGCACTGCACATGGGTTTCTACCATTTCGACTCCACCTAAGTGCGACAGCCGCAGCCAGGATCAAACCTGTGACTCGTGATTCAGCAGCAGAGAACTATTAGTATACCGTGGTGGATAAGCCTTGGATAAAGTTAGACGAAACGAGCACCCGTCCTGTCTGTTCTCGCTCTAAAAATGTTTCCCGTTTGCTTCGTTTGTTGACTCAGTTTTGCTGTGCTTCCGTTGTTACCCAACAGGTTACGCGCTCATCTGCCACCACTCTTGAATCCTGCTCCACGGCGCATTCTCGCGGAGAGATGAGCGGGCGAGAAAAAAAGCAAAAGCAGCGCTTACATAACGAGCTCACACGTAACAAGGGCCCCATGTGCCATGCTTGGCTTGTCATTCAAGACGTACGAACCCGTATTGCTTTGTTTTCGGGCTTACATGGCCCTCACGACGACAACGTAAAACGTAGCGCCTACGAGGAAAGAAACGCCGCTCCGGTTTGCCGAGCCTCTTTTTTTCTTTCCCAAAAATGGAACGCATGCGCCTACACGCATGAAAACTTACGCGCGTAAAAACGCCGCCAAAAGGCTATAGAATAGAAAAAAAAATGAAAAGAGAGAGCAACGTGTAATGGCGGCGCCTAGCGCCGAACAAATGGTTTCAGAGAACGAAACCTGTTCTGTTGCTCACTGCCTGTTGCTCACTGCCCACAGACGCGCGGCCGCTGTTTCATCCTCCCCCCTTTCTCCCGAAATCTATGCAATGCCATAGACGTCAGACGTATTTTCTCAGTCAGTGGCGAATGACCTATTTCTCAACGCTTTTATCGGCTGCTGTGTCATTCGTGGTCCACCGTGGTGGGTCACGGTGCTCGGCTGCTAACCCGAAGGTCCTGGGTTCGATCCCGTCAGCGGTGGAGGCGAAATACTAGAGGCCTGTGAACTGAGCGATGTCAGCGCACGTCAAAGACCATAAGGTGGTCGAAATTTCCAGACCCCTCCACTACACGTCCCTCATAACCATATCCCGGTGTTGGCTTGTGAATACTGATATAATTATTTTAACTGTGTCGCTAATTAACGTTCGTAATCACTACGCAATCGCCAGGAAAAATGACTAAAGCATCGCCCCTAGCTTGGGTATCATATTTCTCGTCTTTTAAAAAAAATCTCAGCATATCAACGGAATGAACGATGATGAGTGGGTCGAAGAGTCCGCGCGTCCGTCCGTGCGTCTGTCTGTCTGTCTGTCTGTCTGTCTGTCTGTCTGTCTGTCTGTCTGTCTGTCTGTCTGTCTGTCTGTCTGTTGAACACTCCAAGTACCGCCATCTCGCGTCTTTTTATCTTATATTTATCATGTACAAGTACCGCCATCTAGCGGGCATTTCAAGGACTAAACGAGAGGTGGCTACCTACTACTGCTACTACATACATGGGGGACGCACGACCCTCGGCTTAAGGAGCTTCGCCCCTAAAAAGAGTGATAAAAACAAATAGGCCGTGTATCTACATGCGTGCGGCGCTGCAAATGTCAACAGACGATATAGTCTTCTGTCAGGCGGTGCTGCGTAAGGAGCATATACGGTAACTCTACGCTGTGTGAGATTTCGGCTCCATCTGGCAGTAATGACTGGAAACGAAAGCTGGTGTAGAGCGCAGGGCCACTGGTAGGTGGCAGCAACGGATCGTCTTAGCGAACTGTGGGAAACATCCGCTTTTCATGTATAGCGTCGCATTGGCAACGCAGCGTAAGAACCACTAGGTCTTTAGAATTACGTATGTATGCATTTTATAGTAAAGAAACACACCACCTAAGAATGTAGCCACCAGATCAAGGTGGCTGGGTGTTCAGCAAAACTTTCGCTGAGAGGGGGGGGGGGGGAGGGGGGAGTGCATTAAGTGACAGACCAGAATTTCTGCGTTTACGTGTCCAGAGAAAGACTATCGTTATTAAGATCGCCCAGTGTGCTTGTGTGTGCCGAGAATTTTGGCACTACCAGTTTTATCGATATTTAGGTGCGAAGCACTTTAGAGACCAGGCTTATCGGCGTGCACAACATTGGGCAGATACCACTACTCGAAATCAAGAGAGAGATTATGGTTATTAGAGGGAAAAGAAAAGTGAGCCCCGTATCTGTCTGCATTAACGTGCGACACCTCAACAGTAGCCCACAAGGGATGGGGTTGAGGAGGGAGTAAAAGGATAGGATTAAATGTAGGGAGAGAGAGAGGTGCGCAAGGACAGTGAGCGACGACATAAGAGAGATAAAAAAGATGAAACATGGTCACAGGAGTCTGAGGACGGGGCACCACTTGCGAGAGCTCTTGTCGGCGACAGGAGATGGCGTATAGGGCTACTCGAGATCAAGAAGTCAACCCCACGTTAGTGGAACAGTCTTCCCTACATATGGAACTGAAATCTCCTCCCTGCCCCCTTTCCTCCCCCTTTCCGTCTGTGTGCTGGGAACAGCACACCAAATCTTCCTTTCTGTCTGAACAGAATCACCTGTATGCAAGTGAGAAGAAGCACCTTATAAGGTGAGCTGTTTTCCGACGACATTAGTGGAGCGCAAACACCCTTCAGCCCGGTTCCAGGCTATAGTGCCTCATCAAAGAAATCTCTCTTAAAGCACTGCATGCTTGGCCGCTCTTGTTGGTGTAGCTGAAACACCTTGCCCTATACGTGCTTCGCCCCTCCGCACTCTTCTTGTTTTGTTCGTGCTTTCTTTCCTGCTCCTCACTGAGTGATGAGGAGTGCACAGTATTTGGTGAGAAACCAAAGACAGAAACGACACCTCCGTTCTGTAAGGCAACGTGGTCGGTCTCCTTTTTGTTTGGCTTTCGAGATGTTCTAAGCGTTGGTCACCGAGATTGAGAATTATGATGGTCCTCGCAAAAACTTTTACAAAAAGTAAATCGTTTGGATAAACAAACCCCATCAATAGCGATAAATCTTGGGCCCATGGCCAAGAAGAAGTGTACAAAACACTGCTGCGCCCGCAGTGGTGAAATTTTCGGGGAACCGGAAATATCACAGAAGTACTGATATGCCTGGCTACAATAGTCATGTGTTTTCATTTTAAGTGAGAACGCTTTGTGAAAATCTAAATGTTGCAGTTACAATGCAGCATTTAAGAATCAATTTACATGATCGGCCTTGAAAACATTTTAGTAAACTTTTATGATTTGTGTGCACATATTCATTGCGTGAATGCTTGTGTTTTGTCAATCTATGTGTTGCGTGGTCAGATATTTGCATTGAAGAACTGAGCGTGTGTAGTGTACAATGGACCCTTCGTAGTCTGCTATGCGACGACAATTGTTGTGCGGGAGCAGAAAAACAGCCAGAACCACACATCGTCACCAACCTCTCCTTACATGCACTTAATAATGGGAAGGGAATACCTGCCTTCGAGAGAACAACATGACGCTGAACCTGTGGTAACGGAATTGCCAGGTCCGCATTTGATAAGTGGCTGTGGACCTCTTTGAAGTCGCTTGTCGCGTTTTCTGGGGCTTATTTGCGTTTTTTTTTTCTAGCAAATATAGTGATTTTATTCGTCATCGCGTTCACCAATAGTACGTTTGTTGTGCACTAAAGGCGCGTTTGTCGATGACATTCAGGAGTTGAGTTTTAAGTCAAACGTCGTACATACGTTGGTGACTCGTATACCGTTATGCAATGGCATTCAACCGAATGGTGACTCCACTGGAGACAATCTTAAAAAGTAATTATGTACTTTTGTTCATAGTTGCGCATATTATTGCTGAAAAAAAAAGGAAAACGTTTTTACCTTCCTTTTCCCAGTCGTATTTTTCAGTCACTTCATTTTGTACCACACCTAATATATTTTGAACAACAGAAAATTTATTGTACTTCTGCTTCTTTTACGCTTCTTCGGGATGATCACGCTGTTTTTTTTCTTTTATTTTTACCGTGAAAGCTGTTACAGAGATCGTAAAATGAGTCGCGTGCACTGTAGCTGTCCGCCGCCGCCGGTGGCCGTAACCGCATTGGCCGAATAACATATTTACATCGTATGGTGCATTACTATTGATGGTATTTTTGAACGGTATATAGGAACGTAACACCACGAGCTGTTATTGGAAATTCTTTTTGCCAATTACCAGCTTGCCAGGCCAGTTTGCAACTCCGTTGCAAACTGGCCTTAGGCAGGCTTGATATCGGATAAAGGAATCGGTTTGGTATGACTAATAAAGTGTTTTATAACAGCAAAGGAAAAACCAGGCGTCACATACTGCGTCATGGAACGGTCCAACCTATTATAGAAGCTCGCACAATTCTCCATCTTCGTCAGCCACAGCATAAAAAATGCACAAAATTCCTTGCAAATATGTAGCGGGTACCCGGCTTCTCCGAAGAATGAAGCATACCTTCCTACTTAAAAAACTTATAATGATATGTGGCGTAGTCGGGACCCTGCAACTGTGCTTGCAGCATTACACAAAGGTGTTTTCGCTGTGGCGCGTTCCGCTCAGGCCTGGCGTTTTTTTTTTTTTTTTGGGGGGGGGGAAGGGGTAGTTTGTGATGATTATTTGCTTGTTAGCTCGGCAGCATCTGGCAACGCTGGTCTCTGAGCAAGGAATGCGAGGCGGACCCCGAGCGAACAACACGACGCCGAACCCGTTGTGAGAAAACGCCGATGCCGTTCGTGCAGTGAAGCTGCGCCGACGCACTTCCTTGTGGTTTGCGAGACCGCGTCGGGCTTTTCATGGCGTGGCTTCGACGAAGAACACGGTCGCTTCTTTCATTTCTCGGCCACTGGTGGAATCGTTTCGTTGGCGATTGTGAGTCGGCCAGAGCGGCGGAAGCTTTGTACGAGTTGCGCCCAAGGAGGTCTTAGAAAAGAAGAAAAAATTGCTGTAGTAGAAACTATTGACCAGGAATGAAAAGATCGCGGTTGCGGCCGCCATCTTAGTAGAGGCGTTATAAACTGTCGGCATTCGATGATTGAAACAGAGAAGTCTATTGCGTACTAGTAAGAACAATTCAGGGGAATACACCTGTCCGGTGTAAGGAAGCGTTTTTCTCGCACGCTCAACGAGTGCAATGTGGCAACTTTTCCGGGTTTGATACTACTCTAAGTAGGCCTTTGTGTTACTTGTTGTCCTTGGCAAGCTTTGAATTCTTGGCAAAAATTAGTGGAGATTAAGCCACCAATACTCCTCTTCATACGTTATTTCTTCGTGAACAGCTATATTTTATTCTATAATTAACGGAGCATTCACACTAGCAGATGAAAGCCACTTGATCTCTAAGTGGGCACCACCAAAAAAGAGCATGTCTCCGAGACGTTTGAAGGGGAAGAGCTGGATACGCTTTTTCTGTGAGGCATTGTGGGAACTTCGACTGCAGCGATTTTTAGCTAACGAAAACACATTTGTGTAAAAAAAACACTTTATGTGTACAACAAGTATATGACAGCACAATACATGATCACTTGCGTCGTCCGTCCGTTCGTTCATCCGTCCGTGCACCCATGCCCCTCCCCTGTCCTTGCATCCTTGCTTTTATTGCGACATTGCCCCGCCGCGGTGGTCTAGTGGCTAAGGTACTCGGCTGCTGACCCGCAGGGCGCGGGTTCGAATCCCGGCTGCGGCGGCTGCATTTCCGATGGAGGCGGAAATGTTGTAGGCCCGTGTGCTCAGATTTGGGTGCACGTTAAAGAACCCCAGGTGGTCTAAATTTCCGGAGCCCTCCACTACGGCGTCTCTCATAATCATATAGTGGTTTTGGGACGTTAAACCCCACATATCAATCAATCAATTTATTGCGACATTGGGAGATAAGTGCGCAAGTCACGCGTCTTTATCTTTGTTTAGTAAGGAACTTGGTTTGCATGGTCTCCGGCCTGTAAGATGGTAAATTGAAATGCTGAATAGGCTTTTGCTGTAGGACGAAGTCATCGCGCATGACGCGTTTAAGAACACCAGAAGGTCAAAATTTCCGGATCCCCCGATACGGCGTCTCTCATACTGTTATTATGCTACAGCTGACTATGCTACGTGTGGTTCTGCCTGCGTTACGGCAAGCGACGACGACAGTATACGGCAGCCAATGTGCTCCGTACTTGAAAGCAACGACTGACAACAGACTGAGCGCGTGATGCCGTGTTTTGGCGACCTTGTGCAGCATCGCGTGCCATCTTGTGCTTGGTCCGGCGCGTGGACTCCGCTGAAAGAAAAAAAAAGAAGATAATACGTGGCGCCAGCGCAGATTTCGATGTACCCGGATGTACGCGAGGGGAGCCATCATCACTTGAGTGCGCTTGCAGCTGACCACTGTTGTGCACGCCGTGCTTTTTCTGTACGCTTGGCAGATATCGCTTTTTGTGTCCATTCACAGAGCAGCGTGCATATGCAGCTCGGTCTCGTGAAAGACACACCACGAGAGTGTGGTGTGGTCGCGCAAGCACCGAAGTTTCCCTCGTAATAAGCAAACTTCGGCTTTCTTTCGCCGAGCCGCTTCTTTCCAGTCACTTGCAGCGTTTTGGGGGTTTATTTGCATTTTTTCTCAGCAAATATAGCTTCTTAATCAGCACGTTCACCAGAGGCGCATTTGTCGATGACGTTGAATGTTGGAGTCAAGTAAACATTGGGCTGATCAGCAAGTAATGTAAGGCATGCCTATGCCTGTTAAAAAGTGCTCTCGCTCATAGTGGCGCCTATTTTTGCTGTACGAAGTAATTAGCGTAATCTTCCTAGCACCCCTGCATATTTGAGTGACATTTTTAATAATTAGAAATAGTATCAACAGTGAAAAAATTTGTCGAATTTCCGCTTATTCTGGGCTTCTTTGCGAAAGTTGTCCCTCCTTGTTTTTCTGTAGAGCTTGGGTGGGGGGGGGGGAGGTTAATGATTATTTTCTTCTTAGCTGAGTAGCGTTTGGCAACTCTAAAAAGTACTGCACGTCTTTCAGCGAAATTCAAAAGATTTAGGCGCATGCTATACGAGGAACATTAACCGGCGCAAGTAATCCCAACCACGCTGTGCTTCATAGGTTCATTTCAATATATTTTAGGGCCTGTATATACCTTAATTGTTTAGCTTGTTAAGCACAGCATGAATTCGAACAGACTAGAGAGAGAGAAATAATTAAAAGGAAGAGACAGGGAGGTTACCTAGACGAACTGGTTTGCTACCCTGTACGGAGGTGGGGAAAAGGGTCGGAAAGAGGATAGCTATAGAGAGATATAAAATAAATTAGAAAAAAAACACATGCACACACATTCAGGGAGTTCCAGTCACAGTCGTTTGGACAGGCCGGTTGAACGCAAGAAGCGCATGAGCGCCTTCACAGCCTTCTTCTGCGACATAAAGTCCTGTCGGCAGCGCAGGAGTCTTTCTTCCGAAAGAGGCTGGTTGTCCAGTTCATCTAGTGCATTGCAGAGTGACTGTCTCTGCGAGCAGTATTGTGGGCATTCACACAAAATGTGCCAAGTTGTTTCATCCCTGCCACAATGGTCGCAGGCAGCAGTGTCAGCCATTCCTATGCGGAACGCATACGCTTTGGTAAATGCGACGCCCAACCATAATCTGCACAGCATAGTAGCGTCTCGTCGGCGTAATTCCGGAGGAATTCGAAGACTGAGAGTTGGGTCTAAAGTACCTAACCGTGCATGGAAGAAATGTGACTCGTTCCATTGTGACGTGGTGTGCTTGTGAGCAAGCCTGCGGAGTTGCCGTGCAGCGTCAGTTCTGGAAAGCGGAATTGATATTTCATCGCTTTCAGTATGGGCAGAACGGGCTGCTCGATCGGCCCGTTCATTGCCAATTATTCCACAATGACTTGGCAGCCATTGAAAGGCTATTTCATGTCCTTCCTCAATGAGTTGGTGAGTCTTTTCTGCAATCTCAAATACCAGCTGTTCGTACGGGCCGTGGCGTAAAGGTGATATAAGGGATTGCAGTGCCGCCTTTGAGTCACTGAAAATTGTCCATTTTTGTGGCTGTTGATCGCTAATGAATTGCAATGCGGCACGAAGAGCTGTGAGCTCTGCTCCCGTTGATGTCGTAAGGTGGGAGGTCTTGAATTTTTTCGTCGTGTCTTTTATCGGTATAACAAATGATGCCGTTGAACTCTTCTGTAAAACAGAGCCGTCGGTGTATACGTGTATACAGCCTTGATACGTCTCGTATAACAAGAGCAGAGCAAGCTGTCTAAGAGCAGGTGACGACATATCTGCTTTTTTCTTGATGCCAGGTATAGTTAACCTGATACAGACAAGAACAGACAAGAAACAGACAAGAAACATAGGAAAGTATATGGCATCTTATTTGTTGTAATTGTGAAAAAAATTAACTAAAGTAGATGAAATAATGAGTCCGGTACTTGTGAACGAATGTATTGTGTAGCACTCAAAACTCAAAGTTTTTCCGTTATAGCTATGCACCATCTCACGGGATTTCAAGTTTTATCAAATCAAAACACACGTGTGCTTTTCCTTTTTTTTTATTTTGCCCCAATTGGAATGTGACCGGTGGTGGCCAGGGCTCGTGTACCATTCAGGAGATGGATCAGTGTTGCCACGTTGATAAAGGGTTTGCATCGAAGGTCTAGAAAACGTTCTTGTCGGTGCTTTTGTGTAAACGGGCGTCCTCAACCACCCTCCAAAAAGGAGACCCCCCCCCCTCGTCTCCCAATCGGCCTCCAGAAACGGGGAACACTTCAAGCAGCCAATTTAATTTTAAGACACAGCGCAGTGGGGTATTGGTTTTAACAAGTTGTCTGAAGTTCTTTAACGTGTACTTAAATCAAAGCACACGTGGGCTTCTTCTTTTTTTCTTTTTTTTTTCAAGTTCGCCCCTGTTGAAGCGTAGCCTCCGTGGCCTGGACGGGTGTCCCATTGAGGATTGACCAGTGTTGCAGCAAAAGCGAGGAGTGCGGCTGGTTAGTTTTGGCTTTATCTTGAAACATCGCAAGTTACGGACACGAAAGAAGACTTGACAGCACGAGCGCTGTCAAAACTGTCGGATTTGTGATATCGACGTCAACGTGCATAATAGCGCCCGTATTGCGAAGTTTTTTTGCGTTCGCTGTATCGAAATATATCGGCGTTGCCAGGTTGACGAAGAATCTCGGAATCGAAGGTTTGGCAAAGTGTTCGTTGCGGCGCTCTTGTATGCGGGCCTCTTCTGAAGAGCGGAGCCCCCCCCCCCCTCTCCCCCGGCGAGGCAGCCAATGGGGGCGCGCCTTGTAGTGGCCGGTCGAGTGTGCCGGCACAACAGGTCTCCGCCAACCTGTTTGAGCCGGGACGCCGGTGCAAGCGCGTCGTCCTCTCGAGTGCGAAGACGGCGACGACCTGTGTAGTGCTCACCTGTGGATTTTGCAATGAGGATGCATTATTGACTGCACTTCGGGATTTGCACACAGGTAAGCCGCGCGGTTGTCGTCTCGCTTTCCGTCCGGCGCGATGAGTGCGTTTCTCTACCGGCCACGGAGATCTACTGGTGATGGTGCCCGACGGCTGCGGCGGCCGTATTTTCGATGAAGGCGAAGATGCTTGAAGCCCGTGTGCTTAGATTCAGATGCACGTTAAGAACCCCAAGTGGTTTATATTTTCCGGAGCCCTCCACTACGGCGTCTGTCATCACCATAGCGTATAGCTTTAGGACGTCAAACCCCAGCAATTTACTTCGTCTGTTTCTCTGTGCTATTTTCTCGCTTCTTCACGCTGGACGGGCTATCGGTCCATCGGCCGTTTTCGCTTGTCACACACAGCTCAAGTCGAACACGCGCGACACGAGAGCTGCTCTCTGGTTGAAAAAGTCGTTAGACGTAAACCACCGAGGAATACGGGGCAAAGACAAGAGCGTGCATGAGTCGTTTTGTGCTGCGATCAGTTTCTAGCTTGCTGCACTGAAAATGACAGATTACGGTGAAGTGACGTCTGTTATGTTGTTGCGCTTGAGTGACTCGGTATATATTGCGATGATCTTTCATGGAGGGAAGTTAGTCGCAAGTCACGCTCTCTTTCCTCACGCCCGTTTTTCTCGGCGGTTTGCGTCTTACATTTTCTCGAGAGATACACCAACTAGTCTCAACAACGATTTCTTGCTCTGTGGTTGTTGAATGCCCGGTTGTGTCAAGCTGTTCGCGTCTGATATCCCCTTGAGGCGCGAATAATTATGCACCGTCTACGATTGTGTCGAATTCACATGTCACAATTTCAGGACACTCCACATTACATCCAAATAATTAAAATGATATACTGTGTTTTTATGTAAGTTTCGGTACTTGAAAAATAAACATGTAATTAAAAATTCAATTCAGTTATTCTTCAGTCAGACGCAATACATTTTGACCTAAGCAGAATTGAATCATGAACTCTAAATGTCTGTGCATTTACTTTTCTGTTGCGTTCATTTCACGAAAAGCAAACGGACACTTTTTGGCGTTGGTTCAGGAACGCGGCACGTCGAGTGATCCTTGGAGCATCGCGGGGCCTTCACCAAGACTGCCAAAGGTGACAGCCATACGCCGCTCACCGAGGTTTAGTCACGACATGCTGACTATGTAGAAGGTTCGATTCGTCTAATGAGCAATGTATCTCGCTCTCTTTTGGTACGCAAATAGCGCAAACAAGTTGCGTACACAAACGTAGCCACCGCAGCTGATGGCGATATAACGGATGATATTTACGCCGAGATGCATTGGAAAGAAGCTAGCCCATTTTTGTCGACGAACTGCGGAGCTTATAGAAGCAAACGTTGTCTTTCTCAAAATCTTACGTACTTTTAAGCGAACTAGTAAGTTCCCCTCTCTCTTCGAAAACAAAAATGTCTTGGAATTAGTGGGCGCACTCGCCGTCGTTAAAGCTGCGCGCAGTTGTCAGATTATAGGCAGAAGTAGGTTCAAATTGCGCGCGAGTTCATGGAAGCCGTTACATAAAAGAGGAAGCAGAAAGACGCATCAATGGAAAGGTCGGTGACGTTGTACGTATCAGAAAAGAGATTGTTCTATAGCTGAATAATTCAGCTTAAGGCAGTGTGAAGACTGTGCATGTCTCCATGTTGTGAAGTTATTTCTCGGTTTGTGCTCAGTCTAACTCCTCAGTTGGAAGTACCGCCTGTCCTTGTCGTTATGCGTTTCTTTACTCTGTGTTTGTGTTATTTCGCTGCTAAAATGGGTCGTTAAGCAAGCGCCAATTAGACCTCCTAAACAGTCTTGATACAGTTGTCATTACCGATATACGTCGGATCCGCACAAATGTTCTTCACTTCAAAATCGTTTGCATCAGAGTGATCGGCACAGCTTCTAATAAGCGAACTTGGGCTTTTTTTCTTTGACAAGTCGCTTGTAGAACTTTACAGTCGCTCTTGGAGCTTTCTGGGGCTTATGAGCATTTTTCCCGCATGAATAGTGACAGTCACGTTCGCCAACAACGCGTTCAATTGTCGATGGCATTGATGAAGTTTATAAGTACAGGTAACCAACAAGTAACGTTAATTGTGCACTGGCAAACGTACATTCAACCGAATAGATTGAAACAATTAATGTTTTCGTTCGAGGTGGCGGATACTTTTGCTGTACAAAGTATTCAAATCGATTTTTTTCAACTGTCCTTCGTACTTGAGTGGCACGCTTTTTTTGTTTTTTAAGTATATGTAGAGATATCTTGGAGGATTGGGAAATACATTGAAGGGCTGCTTCTTTTGGGCTTCCCCGCCAAGGTCGCATTGCTTTTTTGTTGGTGAGGAGGGGGGGGGGGCGCTTGTTTTGTGACGGTATTTTACTTGTTAGCTCGAAATTGTGTGACAACTCTGTTTGTACCATCTGTTGCTCGCTCCACATGGTGGACGCGGCCGTTATTGCGCACAATTTGGCGCCTTTTCTTCGTAACTCAACGGTCACCCTCGCTATGCTACTCTAATAGTGTGAAAACAAAATTAAGCGCTCGATTTTTTCTGTCGGGTACAATAATATTGAGCACCAACGGACAATCAATAGTAATTTTTAACGTAAGCGTATTTAATGTTATCGTAGTAAACGTAGTTTCTTCACTAAACGTGAAGAAACTTGGACGACAAGATAACTTGCCGCCGCAAGAACTGAACCTGCGACCTATAGGAATAACACGTTTGCGGCGTGAATTTAAACCCGTTAGTACAAGTCAGCTCCGCTATAGTAGCCGTGACGGCGAGTATGGAGCACTCTTTTTCAATCCATAGGCAAAGTGTTCCACACTCGACTGCGGGGTTAGTGTCACTGTAGGCATGCCATGAACTTTCAGTTGTGTGTAGTTTTCTGCGAAAGATTTGCCCGCCTTCCGGACTTGCGAGCGGGAAGCTTCCAGAACATTGTTTCGGCGGGCGCGAGGAACGAGGCAAAGCATTCGCGGTGGCTCGCAGCACGATGTCGTGAGTCTCCTGGAATCGGGGCCACGGAAAGTTTGTTTACTTTTTGCCTCCTGCGACCCTCTCGTGCAGCCGCTCGCGTTGAGTAAAGTCAGGCCGATTTTAGGCGCCACTTGTGCAAAAACCTGCTGGTTCAAATTCGCCACTCAGTTTGATATGCAGTGTGTATGCGAAATTATGGCGGCACGAATGGAAACGCCGCGAGCGATGACTTCCGACTTCCCTGTGCGAAAGTCGTGGCTGATCATGAAGACGTTTTTGGTGAGATTTTGACTGCTGAGGGAGGCAAGAAAAGAGCTTGCTGTCTCTTTGCTTCATAAACTATGTTTGCTCATTAAAAGGGCGACTCAAGTTAAGCACGTGAATTTAAGGGATCGTTTCTTTTTCTTTTTTTTTCAAACAATGTTAATGAGAGCTAACAGACAATGATGCCACGGAAAATGTAGGGGATGCTATTAGAGTAATGTAAGCGCGAAGAAAGAAAAGTGGACGAAAAGATAGCTTGCCGCCGGCAGGGAATGAACCTGCGTCCTTCGCATAACGCATCCGATGTTTTACGGCGGCGGTCGTCCGTCCGTCCACTTTACAGGGCATACATGGGCCGTCAAGCGTGGGAGCGTCAGTCAATGTCATTACGATGAGCGTGGCACACTCTTTTTTTTCTGCTTGTGGGCGTCATCTTATTACGAGCTGGCAGCTGACCCATTATTAAAGCATTACGTCTGCCGGAACGAGACTCTGACTGAATAAAATAAGTTCGTATTCTAGCGCTCGCTTAGTTAAGCGTGCATTTTTCATCGCTTTCTATCGGACTGTTAAGTGGACCGATATCGGGGCGCGAGTGGCAACGCTGAAAACAGAGACGTTATAATTTGATTTCAACGAAAAAAAAACACATTAGTTTCGGACTACAAAGCGACACGCACCTGCTATTTTTTGAGATCGGAAGCGATGCTTCATCACGTGGGATAGACAACGTTGGCTAATTCTTTCTATTCGTTCGAAGCCACATGTCGCACGTAATACCCACATGGTGTCAGATAAACCACGCTGTTGTACGCTAAAACTGATAGAAGTACTTTTTTATATTTTTTCAGATACAAATCAATTTCGGCAAATAAAAAAAATGTTAAAATTTTAAAACATTTTCAAAACGACGCTAGGAGCGCTGTGCAACAGTCAACTTAGCCACCAGACGGCGAATCGTCCCGTACGTCCCTGGAAAAGGCGCGTTGTGATTGGGACCGGCCTTTCACGTCGGCGGGAGACTGAAACACCAGAGGGAACGTCTCATCCCGTCGTCTGCCGTGGTTTTGAAGTTTCGAGGCTAATAACTTCGTCACCGTGCGCCGATTTCGGTAATTCTTATTGCATTTGTCTCAGCATTAAGTACTATATATATGCACTTCCGTGCTGCAGAACTTCTTTCTTCTCCCGAAGGTATGCCACGTCGACGGAAACAATACTAACAATATTACCGGCTTCACTGATAGCGAAAGCGAGCTAGTAACGATGGTAGTAAAGGGCATGGAGGACTGCAGTGAGTGTGACTGGAAAATTATACGAGCGACTCGGCGATCAACGATGCTCAAGTCTGTTTGAACTGAAACTCCGCGTCAGTCTGTCGTGCTTTACGGAAAGAGACCTCCGGGGTGGTGGGCCGCCGCTTCTTTTGCGGAGATCCTTGTGCATGTCCTTGTGCGTGCGTGTAAGCGGTTACTCCGTGTTTTCTGTGGATTTCCCACGGGCTGCCTCAAAATGCGCATGTTGCCGTCGTCCTGCTGCCTCCCTAATGAGGTCCGCCAGTGGCACGCGCAGTGCGCCGAATAGCGACGAGGAAAAACGCGAGAAACACGAATAATACCCAACGCTTTAATCTCTCTTTCTTTCCATCGCTGGGGCTTTCATTTATCCTTCCAAGTTCTTGCGCGATATTAGCGCCTCACGAATGAATGAAAGGATGAATGAACTTTAAACTGAGTGCGGCAGTTTCCTTCGGGCGAGGAGCAGGGTTGGGAGGGGAATTAACCCTTGTTCCGTCACACTCTACGTCGATGATGACGGCGGCGCCTCAAGTGACGTCTCGAACTCCTCGGTCCTGGGTGGCATCTTTGACTTGCCGGACGGCCCAAAGCTGCTGGTCGGCGGTAATGTCATTCTTTAAAAGCGAGGTGGTTTGGTTCATTGCTCGTTCTTTCAATATTGCCAAAGTTTTGTTAAACAAAGGACTGTATACCCCGATCTTTCCAGACCGAGACAGGCCGCGTCCACGTCGGATACCGTCCGGTCGAGCCTTGTGGCACCATTGTGGGTCCGTAGCTGATGTTGATAGCTTGAGACCGTCTTCTGCTCGTCAATATAAATGGGTACATACCCAAGACAAACTATAGTAAACACGTGTGTATAGTACAGAAACCCCACTAACTTCCATTAAAAAAGGAGGAGGTTCCCAAGAAGTGGCTCTGCGAAGACACCGACTGGAGGAAACGGCGGATGCGAGAGCAGACCCCGAAGCGACGGATAGGCCCACGACGACGTAGCCGTGCCGTGTCTTTGTGTGGTTTCACTCGAACCGCTCGGCGCTGAGAAACGACCGAGCATCACCTATAGCTGAAACCTGGCATCATCCTAACCAGATTAGTCTTCAGAACCTTCCAGCCTCGCTGTTTCAGGCTCGCACGGCTTTGCGAAAGCTTCACCTTTCTTTTTTATTTAGGTTACTTTCAGTTTTTGTACGATTTCTTTTTCGTGTTGCATCATAACAGTCGTTGACATTTTCGTTTCATTCAAATTGTAAGTTGCTTGTTTTTGTGTACATGCACATCGAAGGAACGTGCCTACAAATGGCAGAACCGAACAGGGGTGTTTTAAGAATGTTAATCGAAAAACAATAATAAAGAACAGGGAGGCAGGCGAACAGGAAACCTCTCGTAAATGTTTGAAGGATTGAAAAAGTGCGCTTATTGCAGAAACTAACAGCCCAAAGTAGAGCTTTGATAACAAGAGAAAAGAAGGGCTCCCGTGTATAGCTGTGCATTTAATGAAGTATTAACACATGATACGGCAGTAAATGTCGAAAAAGTCGTGCAAGAAGAGCCGACGTTTCGGAACGAAGTCCCTACGTTGGAGTCCCTTTCCGACGAAGGCTGGTCTACCGGGCTGAAACGTCGTGTGTTCATAATGACGAAGCGCTAGAAGAAACAGGGACTTTTGCAGAACACAGGAGAAGGCGCTGCTAGCAACTGAAATTTTTATTTAGAAATCAGCACTTTTTAGCCCCATTTGAGAAACCAGCACTAATAAATCAACCCTAGAAAACAGCAATTTAGAAGTATGTACGAATACATAAAATAAATGTTCTTCATTGATTAAAAAACAGAAGTAATGACGTGATCACAAAATAAACTAAGAAACAAAAGATACAAATAGCACATGCCTTTCTTTCTAAAAAAAATCAACCTATAGGAAAGCAATAATAGGAGAGCAAAACGTACGCACACACACACACGTCACACGTATGCGCCTCTTTCTGAACCAGCATGCACCCACCGCGCATGTAAGTGTACAACATCTAATCACAGTACTTGCCATACTGTGAGCGCCAATGTGGGCCTCCGTTGTTTTGCGTCATGGATGTGTTGCTTTCATCGATCAAAACGTGAGGAAGGCGTTCGTGGGATGTACGCTACGCAGATTTCTCTGTCAGCGGTTCCCGCTAGCGTTTTTCGTTCTATTTAATGTATAGCAGAGGAAACTCTCCGGTATCCCCAACCGTCTCGAAGAACGCATGCACCAATGCACTCGTCCCCCCGCAACTGCACCCCGACAAAGAAGTCTGCGGCGGAACTGAAGGCAGCTGGTCCGCTCCCCGGCCCGGTCTCCACCTGTGCCGCCACTGGTGGGAACCGCTCTTTTTCGCGAAGCTATTCACTCTGTTTGCTTGCAAGCCATCCGGATATCCCGACGCACTCTCCGTCTCTCCAGTGCCGGAATGCACAACGCCGACCAGCGAGTTTTTCTTTTTTAACGCTTACCGCTTCGCGCAGCTTTGTTTCAGCGTGGTGCCATAGCTGTAAAACAGCTCGGTTCCGTCTCCTCACCCGTTTTTTAATGAGCGTGACGCCAGGCCGAGCGCGTCCATACCGTTCCTCGGTCCGTACATGATTGTCGCACACCCGCCACGGTTAGTGCCGGATTGATTGGCGGGGCTTTCGGCACCACTTTCTTTCTCCTCGGGGCCTTAATGGAGTCCACACTCTTTCGCTCACTAGTGCTCGAATGCGAATCCACAGGTCGCGTCCTTGCTTCGGCGGCTGCATTTTCGATGAAGGCGGGAATGCTTGTTAAGCCCGCGTAGATAGATACGTTAAAAAACCCCAGGTGGTCGAAATTTCCGCTGCCTCCCACTATAGCGTCTCTTATAATAATATCGCGGTTTTGGGACGTGAAACCCCGTCTGTTATAATTACATGGCATTGTCGTGCGTCGACGGTGCTTTAGATTGACCGAGCATGAAAACGTGCCACCCTTGAGCACATGAAATCCGCCATTACTGCACAGCGATGCCCCTGGGGTTTTCATTGCAGATAGTCCCAGCTTTCACGCCAGTGCAGCTGAAACACTCTTCCCGACATGCACTTACGTCACGACTTTATCGCTTACAGACAACGCCGCCGTATTTTATGCGACAAGGGCTCAAAGCGACATCTCGTTCAGACGCACGAGACCGAGAGCGCACTAGCACAGTGTTGGTCGGATCGCAAGAACGTTACAAGCGACGGTCAGCGTGTGCAAAGGACGCGTGATTCAGGAAGTGATGACGTCATCACAGGGCATCGTCGCTCGCTCAAAGGTGGGCGGACGCACTGCAATGCAAGACCTCGTGAGTCGCATAGAGTTTCCTGCAGTATTCATTATAGAGGGAACCATGGCACTGCGATTGTTCAGCCACCATATATTGCATGGGAAAGACGATGGGGTAGTACACGGATTTGCCTATAGTCTTCGTCCTGTGGACGCACTTGTGGTTTCATTTATTGTTTTGTTTTGGCGTTTGTGTCGGATAAAAATTGCGAGATTCTTAAGCTTTGCTTTTAAAAGCTGAACGCGATAGTGGCATTCTGTCCTTGTAGTGCGAAATACGTGGCGTTAAAGGCCAACTTCGGCGATTTTTTGACTATGTCAGGATAATGGTGTTTTTATGTTCTTTAGACACTCTTCTCACGCGCACGATAACTGAAATGCTCAGAAAAATAGAAAATAATTTGTAGCTACCGAAAAAACACAATACCCGAAGCGAAACCCAACCGAGTGCGCTTCTACGTGTGACGTAAAGATTTGCCTGACGCTGCCGGAACCTGCCTAATTGTACATAATGCCCGCCTGATGGCACTACCTGTCCACGCTGTCCGCGGTGATTGACTAAAACGCTTACGCTGTTATGGTGTATATATGGCGAATCGTGTGTGGCTCACAACGCGACACCACATGGCACCTATCGCATGCCCACTAAGACGGAAAAGGAAATCGAACGCTCAACCAAGGAAGATCCGGCCAAACCCACACAGTCCATAGCAGACAAGCAGAAGCTGCAGTGGCACATCAGTTGAATCTCTACCACTTTCCAAAAATCAACGCCGCTTGAACAATGTTGTTTATTAATTCTGGCAAGCGAGGTGAGTGTTTGGAGGCAAGATATAAAGTTCATTTGAAGAGAATCTGCGAAACTTTCAAGCCCGCTATTTGGTATACGGTGCAAACGTGCAAATGAACGTGTTCAGTAAATTTCATTGAGATTCGTTGGCCTCGAAAAATCGCCGGATTTGGCCCTTAGGGGAACAGGCGCAATAACGTGTGTGCCTTGTGTAATAGGTGAATGATTTTAAACCATGAAGTAATTATGATAATCACATGTTCTGACGCCCAAATGCAATTTACGCTTGTACCACGCATTATTACTGCAATGTATGCTGAATTGTGAAGCATGTATACATGACAATCTTTTTGTAAAGCACGAAAGTTACTTTCACTGCATTTCCAAGCACAGAAAGGTATTAGATGCGATGCAGCTCTTTGACTAGCCTGTGTAACGCTCTCCCTTAGTCTGCACCGCGCTTCTCTGGCTGCAGGTGTTGGAACGGTGCCAAGTGGGTCATGCCTTTCCTCCCACTGCGTGCGCGTTTACATCACTCTCTCCCTCGCCTGTCGCCGCGCGTCATCTCTCTCGCTTCACCCTCTCCACTGCTCGCAACGTTCGAGCGCACATCGAGCAAACAGTCTTTTTGCGATGAAGCTTACAGGAAACCCGACCCGCCTCTCGTGCCTCTGCGTTTCAAACAAAGGTTTACTCGAGTAAACCGAGTTTCGCTTCAAACCGTTCTTCCAGCACCGCGTCGTCGCCCGTTTCAACCGGGTCAACGCTGTGCGCACCGCTGCTGCTTCGCATTCCATCAGGGAGCCCTTCGGGGAGATGGTCCATAATTGTTTTTTCACTGTATTGACAAGCAGACGGGTGGTTCTGTGGTAGACCATATGATTGCCATGCAAACGGCAAGAACTTTTTATCAATTATTTTATTTGCATCGTTGATTTTTCGGTCACGCAGAATATGATTTTTCGCTTACAACGAACGACACCGACGCCGGAATTTCTGCAAAACGATGTTTTTGACGTTATCGTGTTAAAAGAACGAATTCTTGTGAACTTTGTTCGCCGATTTGAATTGGTGAGCCAGAAAGGGTTAAGATACTGAAGGGAAATTGCAGAACATTTGCTAAACTTCGTCTCGCGACAGAGCAGCTTCAGGCCACACGGAGCCAAACGAAGCCGAAAGAATGAAGATTAGACAAATTTGTGTACTACCCATCATTGCCGGGCTGGCTGAAGCGCCCTGCTTTGCAGAGTCTCCTCCCGCAAATATTGCAAGAAACGCTATGGCATAACGCTTCAACTTCGTCCGATCGCGTTGGCAGTTGAGAACAACGTTGGCTGCGGAATCGAGCCGAGCGGTTTCCTCGAGAAGGTGCAGCTTCACTTTTGCTGCTGCTTGCGCAAGTAGAACTATAGTTCACTCGCGATTTCTCGCTTTGACGCTTAAAAAAAAGAAGAAAAATTCACCGATGATGCTGGCTAATGCACATTCTGAGCGCAGTTTCCTGTTGGGGCAATGTCAACTTGAAGTTTTGTAGTTTTTGAAGTTTTTGACTTTAAGAACGTAATTTTTTGTTAAGTATTGACAGCACCCATTGCACCATTATATTTGCTTCTGCGGATAAGCCAGATACATGTTACACATCTGGAAGGTGTTACGTAGTACGTGCACTCAGTTGATGATGCATGTGGCCGATGACGGATGAAGAATTGGGGCAGTACACTTTGCTGTAGTGAAACGCATTAAACGATACATGTGTAGCGCAATCAGCATTGTGTGATGCCTGGTTGTTATTTTACTTTTCAGCCACGCTATATTACGCAAGTTAATGTCATTCTTTGCCCGACATGACGCCTGTACAGAGTCCTTTTGCTAATGAGTTTCAAGCATCATTGTGGCTCTGTGGTGAAATACTCGAGTGCTACGCCGAGGGTCCGCGGGTACAAGTCCTATTCAACGATGGGGTTTTTTTTTTTTTTTGCTCATTCTATATATTTTTAATGTCAGTCTTTTACGTCACCGACGGCGCCGCGGCTCAACGCGGGAGTGGTCGCATAAGCGCCGTGCTACAATACAAAACTTTAATAAAAAATAACAAATAAATTAAAAAGCGCGGAGAAGCGCGACCTCCGAGTTCGAATGACGAGCGTGCCCTCGCAGGCATCGCCTCCGAAGAATGGAAACAAGTAGGCCACCGTTGCGTAATAAATTCTTGCCCGCATGAATTTCGCGCTCTGTGGATGCGTGTATGTGGCCGCTCCCCTTCGCTAATGCGACGCCTGGTGCGTTTCTCGAGGCCGCATAGCGCTGATTCTGTACGCACGAAAATCCTCGAACCCTGTACTTCGCCTTTACATATGTGCATATCCGAGCTTTGTGCGAAGCCCTGCGCTGTTCCGTGGGAATCACACGGGGCCGCTGTAAATATCGGCCAAGGGATTCAATTCAATGTTTATTTGTCTTTCGAATAAAGAAAGGAACTGTCAGAAAAAGCTATATACTCGAATGAAGTAAAGTAGCAGGGCTAGTTGGATCATACTCATCACGATCAGCGCACAAAAAGGACAAAAAACACAAGAAAGTGCACGACACAAGCGCTGTCTCGCCCGGTTTTAGACCACTCGTGCCTCATCGAAGAAATCTCTCTCAAGGCACAGCATGCTTTGCCCAGGTTGCACTTCAGTCGAACTGAATCGCATTTCCCTACATGCTTCAGCTCCATGGAGTTTCTTATGTTGTTTTGCGCATGATTTGTGTGTAGCCAACGCCTCCTTTATTTATTTCAATGCCATGGTGCAAACGCGTGCTCTTCAACGGGAGCCGCCGGTCTGCCTTAGTTCAGAGAATGGTCGTGATACGACGCCACATAAAGGGGTAGGGCTCCTGCATCACACGCGCTTTCGAGCACTTTCCCCACAGAGACGCGATAGACGTGTGTCCCTCTCCGATATCATACGTCTGTCAGATTTGTTCTTTCACGCTTATTCTATGTGCCTGGATGCAACGCCGCCACCACCTCACACCGCTAGTTATGCAGCAGCGTCGTCGTGATGCGTCCCCATTGGTTGTCCGCATAGCGCCACGAACGGTGACGCGCTAAAAACACCGTATCACTTACAGAGCCAGCACGACCGCCAGTTGTGATCGCGAGGAATGCAAGACGCCGTCCCGCGAATCTGCACTCAACTGAACAAAAGATTATATTATTCCGGTCGTGGCACTGCATGAAGTGCCATCTCCCCCATGGCTGCAAATCGCACGCAAAGGCTATGCGATGGGCGAGGGCAGGGAAGGGGCTAGAAGAGAGGGTGGGTAACGGGTGAATCGGGTGCACCTGGCTGCAGGTATTGATAAAATAGAGGAGGCGCTGGCGTAGCAAACAGACGACCACTTCACTGTCGAAACGCTTTCTGCCAGCGTTTTTCTTGTTGTGACGTGTTCCCATTGTACATATACACGTGTCCCTGACTGCGGGCGCTCACGGGGCGGAATAACGCCGTCTGAGAGCTGCGCTTTGTAATCCTGTAGTCACGATCTTATCCAGGGCACTCGGTGAATGAAGATACTTTGCGTATGCGGCCTGAGTCTGTGATAATGACAGGCATGATTTCATGTATATATGCGACACATACGCTGAGGTTTATACTGTACGTCTCTGCAGTTAACCAAAGCTCGATGCTACGCCCATGCATTGCACTTAGACTACCTGTAAACAACTCCTCTAGAATCGTTGTGTCTATGGGTTGTCCTCCATAAAACTTTGTTCGTGTGGCGTAACAAAAGCCAACAGGGCAACATCGACGCACTGCATGGAAGTGCCCTTTTGTTCGGTGTAAACGGCTTGTGGCCGAAAGGAAACCGAGCTTGAGAGATTCACGATGCCGAGAGGCTCGTTGTCGTCAACAGAAATCAGTTCTCTCGCCGCTTACATTGCTTTGCGGCCTGCCTGGCGTCCTTCTGTATATAGCAGTTCACGCATATGTGCCATGTGGGCTACAAAGGCGTATAGGCATAAGGCCATATATGGCCATATAGGAATTTGTCCATATATGATATATATGGCCGGTGCACAGCAAACAATTAGGTCATGCCTGGAATACAGAGTACGATATCGTGGGCAATTTCAATATGCTTGTCTGTGAGATCACAGCCCACAAAAATGTCTTGACGCGGATGGACAGAGTATAAGCGTCACTTCGTTTGCCACTCAGTCAAGTTCTTGGGCGCTGTGATAGCGTCGAATGTGTTGTTGTTGAAGGCAAGCACTACAAGTTATATGCAACATTCGTTTTTCAGCTAAACCAGTAATGAAATAAAGAGCATATGTGTTCACCTGGCGCCAGGGGCAACATGTGCGTATTACTGTTAGTCGTTCTGTTATTACTGTTATGCCTCTCTCAGCGCAACAGAGGCATATATGGACAGAAAAGAAAAACAATAAGACACAGCGCTGTCCGTGTCTAACCACGTTGCGCTGTCCGCCGCTGTAGTGAACCATGCAGTTAGATTGCGCGGCTGCTGACCCGAAGGTTACGGGTTAATGGTAGAGTCTGTGTGGTTGTCAGTGCTCGTTCCCACGAGGTTGAAATTTCTAGAGCTTTCCACGGGAGCGTCGGCCATCATTATATCTTGATTTTGGGACGTAAAATCTCAGTTCCTATAATTATCCTGGTTGCGCTGTTATGAAAATACCCGCAAATGGGAGGTGGGAGCCGACGTTTGGAGAAGTGGACTTGTCTTCTTCAAGGCTTATGTAGTTATTCTACGGTGTTGTTTTGTCACGAACTTCAATGCCTGACTCTCGATTCTGCTTCAGCGTATTTCCTGTACGGAACTAGACAGGCAGTGTTTCAGAGTCGCGCGGGTCTCTGCCTTCTTTCTTTGAGCGCTGTTTTACATTGTTATCATGTATTTGCTACAATTGGTGTGAATGGCTAGGAAATTGAAATTAATTGAAGAGTGATCCCAGCTTTCTCTGTCGTCATATGCAGAATATATGTAAAGCCATGTGCGTTCCTCGCATTTGGGAAAAACTGCGCCAAAGGCGATGAAACACAAGCGCTGACAAAAAAAAATAATTAAGGCAGCCTCGTGCCAAGCCTGAAGGAAGTATGGAGCTCGGCAACCTTTATAGTTTTTCTATTTAGCTGTCTCGTCCTTTCTTACTCTCTTTGTTTATTTTTCTCGTGTACAGTTTTTTCTGCCTTTATTTATATTTATTTTTTATTCTTTATTTGCTTCTTTTTCTTTCTTGCTGTTTTCTTCCTTTTTTGTTATCTCGCTTAATATCTGGCACTTGCTTTTTTTTCACCATTTTCATACGTTGTTTTGTCTGCATTGCGCTATGCGCACTAGCTGATGTTCATTTTTGCTGCTGATCACAAGCAGGTACCTATCCGCCCGGCACACTACTATATACGCAATGTATCCCGGCTACTGCATCAGGAACTGTCAGTATTGCCCGGACTCTGCGAACACCCTCGTATACCACATGGTACGAGGCTATCGAAACAACCTGAGTGGTCCGCCCATGGACCAATACAGCGTACAAAAAAAATCTAGAAGACCATTGGTTGGCCTTGCTGACTTCGGCAAACCCTGAGGACCAGCTCCGGCTGGTGGAAAGGGCTCGGGCTTCGGCATCTAGCCATGGCTACCAGGAATGAGGAAGTCACCCACACCCAACTCTGGGCGCCGAGAACGCGCACCTGGTCGCAAATATAGTTTAATTCGCTCTCTCTCTCTCTCTTTCTCTTTCTCTCTGCTGATATTAAGTGATCCTCATCGAGGCGCTAGAAGGGAAAAAGAAAGAAGTCTTCTCTTTGGCGCAAGCGTGCCAGCAAAGTGAACACTTGGAGCGTCACACCAAGGGACAGCCCGGACTCCTCTAATGTTCTCTGCTCTCAATAACTTTGGTGACATTGTTGTGCGTGAATCTCTTCGCTCGTGCTTCGTCTATCCCGGCACTTTTCTTTTTTTTACCTGATCGCGAAAGAGGAGCCAATCAGAACAAAGAGCCAAACTTTCGCATTTTACATTTTATACGTTTCCTCCATAGTTTCCTCTGTGCCGCAAGGGAGCCGCCATATTTGCTCGCATAGCCATGCACTGTCGCCCGGGTACGGCGCCTGGGATCACACGGTCATGATGAAGCCATGACCGTGTGTTTTATGGTACAAAGGCTGTTTTGTTATACGAAGGGAAACACTGATGTTAAAAAGCATTGTGTCGTATAGCGAAGGCTAGTTTAGCAGAGCGGGCTAGTCGATTCGTCTCAAAGGACCACTGACATGTAATTGAAATATTTTCAGATTTTGTTTCTAAGTAAAAACATGGGAGTCCAGAGCCCTAAAAAACGGCATCGTAGCGCTTGGCAATGCACTAAATGTATACCTTGAATGCATCTGCCTTAAATGAGCACTTTTGGTTTCCGTTATCAAGAGGACAACTTCGTAGTGGTGAGTCAACACAAGTCTGACGTCACGTGAAGACTTCGGCTCGCGTCATACCAGCATCAGCTATGTCATTCGCTGTCAGTCACACGTGGTTCCCGTAAACGACGAGGAGTGAATGGTCGTGTGGAGGCTGCGACAGCGATTAAAGGCTCGCACACTGGGCGAACCCCGTGAACTATGATGTCATGGATGAGGTCCATTGCGGTGGGGTTGGCTTGCGAACATTTTGAAATCAAAGTGACATATTTTATGCGTTTTGTCTGGCTCCGGGGTGGGAATAGTGTTAACGCTGTGGAAACGAAAACGTTCCTTTCGGGCTGCCTCGGAATGGTGTCAGTACTGCTTTAACAGCAGCAGACGGAGCTGGTCTCCGAGAGGTGTGCGCATCTGGCACGAGAGTCGCGTCCGCTGCTTCGACGGGTGGTCAGCTCTTCGAGGAAGCAGCCCACTGCGGCGCATCTGTTGGCGCTCCTTCGGAATAAATGAAACGTAATGTGCGCTAAAAATACGCTCAGCCTGTTCCCGTTTTTTTTTTTTCTTCACTCGGCAGACGACCCTTTGTGATACGAGGACGCGCTTTAACACGCACGGCAGCGCACTTCTGGAAGTTCAATCGCGCCGCCGCGCTATACATGAAGCTTCTTTGTGAGGCACTCGGAAAGCCCGCGACACGACCAGGAGAGTCGCCTGCGTGGATGTGTTGCACTCGGCGACAACGTTTCTTTACAGCACTGTGAAAGCTACAAAATTGAAGTGCAGACCTCCTACTGGGCCTGGAAATACTATTTCACTACAACGATAATTTCCTCCTTTTGCCTCACTTGCGTCTCTCATTACTATTTGGTGGTTTCGGGGCATAAAACCCCACAAAATACTCGATCGTTTTGCCTCGATGAAATAGATTTATATGGGGCGCCAGCAGTTGCGGGAGATGAAATAGATTTATATGGGGCGCCAGCAGTTGCGGGAACTCGCAGGTAAAATACAGTTATTGTTCGCTTTGGAACATTAGTCTTTATTTTTGCTCTATTTTTTTAAGATGGCACCGCCTTTTCCCACTCCCGTTGTCCCATGTTAACGTGGCGTCCATGCATCACAAACGGGCTGTTTAGTTTTCCCAGTGAAATATACACTCGCAATACGAGGCTAAAATGCACCCTGAAGTGTTTCTCCCATTCACATTTTTCGAGCGCGTCAACGTGGCGAGTGAGCATAAGCCAAATCGGCCGCACTTGCGGAGCAACATCGATGTGTGGAAGTCCCGCCTCCGTAGCCAATTTCTAGATAAGTTATCGCTGACCGAAAACAATGAACCAAGTGCTGGGCCTTCTGACACGACTTTTGTCCTCTTGATTGAGTCAATGGACGCACGGACCCTTGATGTCGCCTTCCGCTTGATCTTGCCTATAGGGCTGGTCGGGCTTTTTCGTCCGTAATGTTTGCTTCCATGTTACAGAAACAAAAATTAGTTTAATGGTACACTGAAGGTCCCTATAGTTAAGAACGCTATACTTGTTAAATTTACTAATTTAATCCTAACTTGGATTGTCAAGCCTCTCATCTTTCTTCGAAGGTTTGGCGTGCGTTCACCATCTATCTCTTCCACGGTCTGCCTACTTCTCAAACACATCAATTATTATTATTATTATTATTATTATTATTATTATTATTATTATTATTATTATTATTATTATTATTATTATTATTCGATGTGTTTGAGAAGTAGGAAGATCTTGGAAGAGATAGATGGTGAACGCACGTAAGACCTTCGAAGGGAGATGAGAGGCTTGACAATCTGCCTTTTATTTGTGGTAACAATTATGTTGGCCAAGGTGGACGATACCTCAAGGTAAGCTCCGGGAGCATCATTACAGCGTGTCATAGATGAGCGGGGAGTTGTCAGAGATGACAGACTGTTCACTTGTGAGCAGAAGTAAAAATCGGCTCAACCGCAACATCTTTGAGGCTAACCCCCGTATTCAGAAACGCTCCTCGACTCGAATTCCATCCTTCACTTGGCTGAGTTGAGCACTGCGCCGCTTCTCAACTGAAATTGACGCTGCGCTTCTGAAGAATCGATGCAGAATATTGCCGATATGCAGTGACTTGTTCAGCTAAGAGATGGCGCTCCGATCGACTTTTTCAAGTCGAGGGGAGTCCTTGAGTGAAGGAGCGTTTGTGAATACGGGGGTTAGTGCATTGATAGATTAGGTGACGCAAGTGTTTCCGGGCCGTCAATTGCTCTTCTTAAGGGAGAACTATGTTTCTTGCGTCGGGACAGGAACGTTGTGCAGACGGCGCATGCGTCATGTGTCACTGGCTTTCAGCTATATATGCCGCTCGTGTGCGCGAAGCCTCTTATCTGTCTTCATCTTGTGCGCTTTCGCCCTGTTGCGCCAAACCAGCAAGCCCGAAAAGCCATCGTCGTGAACGTGGGAGAGAAGGCGAGCTCGGCGCTTGACGAGAGACGAACAAACAAAGTGCGTGTCAGGTTTCCACGCACATGATTCACTATAAAGGGGCACGTTAAACTCTATCGACTACTCTTAAAAGAGGAGAGTTCAGTGACCTCTCCTAGATTTGTTGTCGTCCGTGTGATTCTTGGCTCAGTTGTGCGATAGAAACTAGTCCACCTGTTTGCTCTCTCAAACGATCGAGTCACACATACTTTTTTTTGTCTATTTCATGGATTGCCGCCACACTGGGCTGTTAACATTTGTGTTTTGAATTTCGAACAAATAACCGTACAGTGTTACGGTAGACGCATACGCATGCAAACAGTTGGATTGGTGCATGCCATGTTTCAAGGCCTCATTAATTTACGTGGCGATATACGAAAACCAGGAAACATCGACTTAACAGCACACGATGGTGGTGCCATCATGGTAAAATGGTGAATGAACCTCGGGTTTTTAGCTAACGCTATGCATACGGCCACGGCGGTGGATTGTGGTCATTCACGCATAACCGCGGTTGTGTTCGAGTGCCTGTTGTCGTCGTCTCCTTGGAAGAGGAGCGGGACGAGTATACGCTCTGCATGGGTGCGGCATTGAGTGACCGCGTTTAGAAAAGACGAAAAGTGCAGTCGGGATCGAGGTACTCTTTCAAAGTCGAGTTTTTGCGTGCAGTGCACAATGGACGCCACTGTTCCGAAAGGTGCTGGTTGTCAGATGCTGCTGAGCTAACAAGTACATAATCATCATCACAAAAGAAACCCCTAAAAAAAGCGGCGCGATCTTGGCAAAGATGGTCCTAAAAAAGTGGGCATTATTTTTCCCATAGATGTCCCTAACTATAATATAAAATGTCTCTCAAATACGAACGGTTGTTGGAAAAATCGCTTTAATGATGTTGCACAATGAAAATATGCGCATTTATGCACTAAAACACATATTTGGATTTTAACATTGGTTCCAGGGTAGTCACCATTCGGTTGAACGCACGTTCGTCCGTGCATTATTAAGGTTGGTTTGTTGATTCCCCCAACGTACGCTTGACTTCAACTCTTAACTACTCAACCTTATCGACGAACGTGCTATTGGCGAATGACAAACGAGCTTTTCGTAAGCGTTATGATCACTAAAATAACTATTTGCTGAAAAAAAACAGAGATGGTCGATATTATTAAGAGCCACGGAGTCTCTTGCTTTTGGTTGTTATAAACCACATAAACCAAACCGACCATACCGCACAAACATCACACACTTCGGGCTTGTTGACGGAACATTATTCCAGTGCTGCTTAATTCGTGTATGACTGGAAGACAGCGCAGAGCTCTCGTCATACGGGTGTCGGGAATGTGTGCTATGCTCTGATATACGACCACATCGCCGGGTTAAAATTCAGGTGGCAGACAGAACCGTGTTCGCGAGCACTCACGTGATTTGTGTGGTAGACACTTGTGTAACTTAAAAAATAAACTTCTTTATCATCTTTAGTACTACATTTATTGTTGGAACATATTTGCTGTATTTTTGTGTAAAATGAACGTTGTTAACATTTAGTTTCGCTGTTAACCATTCTGATGATGTATTTGCATACTTCAATAATCTTGCCCGTCACGGTTATGGCGCTCGGCTGCTAAGCTGCGGGATTGAATCCCGGCTGCATCTTCGATGCAGGCGAATAATTTGTACGTGCACTTGAAACTGTGAAGAACGTTAACGGTGTGTTAGTGCGTTACGTGTTACCAGACTTGTTGCCAGAAGGTGGCGGTGCGAAATACGAAGGAAGCGGGGTCGTTTGCGCAGAATAAGTAATGAAAATAGGGGTTTTTGAAGGCTCCCGAAACCAGTGCCCCCCCCCCCCAAAAAAAAAAAAACGGAAAAAAAAGAATCCTGGCTATTGGCCCGGTGTTCATGAAATTGAACTGGCGGACTGGGTGCAATGTTTCCTATACATTTGTACATACGAAATGCAATGCGGGGACGAATGTGCCAATGTAGTGCTAAAATATTTAATAAGAATAACTCATATGTGCAAACTTACTTTCACTTTCAGCTGCCTCTTCGTATATGTGAAGGAAAGAAGTGGAAATTTGAGGGCTCGTTTGTTTTTGTCAGACGCAACATCAATGAGAAGTGACAGACATTGACGCCATAAAAAGTAGATGGAATGATATTTGTAGTAATCGTAACGTATATGAGAAGAAAGAGAAAAGTGGACTAAAAGATAATTCGCCTCGCTTTTAAGACGAGTGGTTTGCCCTCGCCGGTCCCCGGCGGAGCTGCCCGCCAGAGGTCATCGCCGCCGTCGGAACCGGTTTCTGTGTTGACAGCGGGATCCCGGCGTCGGCGGCTGCTTCCCCCACTTTTGCTGGCACGAGTGTGGCAAAAGAAAAAAAAAGCATTTGTCATGGCGGCATTGTGCGCCTATTTTGAGTATGCCACGCACACAAGTGTTAAAGAAGCACTGACACGCTTTTGAGTGAAAGTGGACGTTTTCCGTTTCCTCAGTAAGCAGTGTTGACGCTCTCCGCACACCAGAGTCTGACAACATTTCGTCGCAGAGCAAGCCAGCCCTACCGCAATGGCCCCGACGAATCATCCTAGTTCATTTGAGTTCTGATGATGCAAACTGGTGTTTTACATGCAGCCTAAACCGCAGAAACAACTGTCGGGGTCATTGGACGACAATTTGCTGATCGTTTTCTACGGTCACCACAAGCAAATGACAGATCTGCCGCTAGCACGTCGCTAGTATCTGTGACCCCGGAATGTCACAGTCATAACGCGTCACTGAGAACCCTCTTGATATCGAAACTGAAAGTGTTTATGTCGTGGCTTTGAAAATTAGCCTTGATTGATTGATATGTGAGGTTTAACGTCCCAAAGCCACCATATGATTATTATAAACGCCGTAGTGGAGGGCTCCGGAAATTTCGACCACCTGGGGTTCTTTAACGTGCACCCAAATCTAAGCACATAGACCCACAGCATTTCCGCCTCCATCGAAAATGCAGCTGGCGCAGCCGGGATTCGATCTTGCGACCTGCGGGTCAGCAGCCGAGTACCTTAGCCACTATTTCGCCGCGGCGGCGCTAAAAATTAAGCTTGTGCGAATAGTGAATTTTAGGTTCCAAGCGAATTTGAAGCAAATAGTGCTTTTGGTCGAATAATTTGGAATGGAATTCGAATAGTATATGTCACATGTTATAAAGAAAGTGAGCAAATCTGTCATGACCTAACTTATCTGCTCAATATGTATCGAAACAAGGCCTGTGTAAATGCGTTTTTGTTTTTTCGTTGAATAGCAGCAAACTTTGGCTTAAAGGTAGAATGCAAGTGATAAGCTGTAAATATGCGATGTCTTAACATTTTCTATACTTAGAGCATATAAGCTCGAATGTCATGCTTCTAAACTTCAAAAATGATGAATAGATGCGAGGATGATATGTTCATTTAATCTCGAAGTGGGGCTTCGCTGCAGTGCAGATTTATCATAATTAGTTGTTTTCACGGCTTAGCATTCCTTCACTGCAGTGAAACCACTTTTACAGAGTTTACACGCGGTTTAATATTTTCTTTTTTATTTTATTTGCAGTACTTTACAGAGCCCTCGAGGGGCATTGGGTAAGGGGGGGGTGGTACAGATAATACGATATATATATATATATATATATATATATATATATATATATATATATATATATATATATATATATATATATATATATATATATATATTGTATTATCTGTACCACCTCCCTTATTCATTCCGATTGAATTTAAATTCGGGTCGTAGAGAATTAGATTCATTTCATATATTCGATGTATTCCCAGGTTCCCAGGCACCCAAATACTCATTTTAGAGTACTCCCTTTTCGCCAGCGAAGGGTAGCCAACTTCCCTGCCTTCTCTCTTGTTTTTCTCCCCTAACACCGGTGTTTTCTTCTAGAGCTGCAATGAAAAAAATATATATATTTAAAATTCTTGTCATTTCTGTCGTCGCAATCTGTCGTAGCTTGGCGTAATGTAGGAAAATGCGCGAATAGCACAGCCATGTGTTCAGCGTGAGCGCCCCCGCAGAGAAGTCTTCTTGTTCTCCGAGCGAGGCCTTGACGATAATATCAAGGGCGGACTGTGGCTAGCGAAGCACGAAAACACAAGTCACTCATCATTTTTAAAAGAGAAAGCGAGCGAGAAAGGTAAAAAATAAATAACCGAATAGAAGAGGAAAGAACATGGCAAAAAAATGGGAAACGATAACAGGGAAGAAATGGAGGTAGAAAGGAATGCCGCAGAGAAGGCTCCGCACTTTTTTGGGGGGGCTACTAAGATTATTATTATTATTATTATTATTATTATTATTATTATTATTATTATTATTATTATTATTATTATTATTATTATTATTAACTTGATGCCAAACTGGGGAAAAATCAAGAGAAAAAAGAGCATGAAACTGCAGTTTGTTTCTTTGTACTGTTTGTATTTCCGCCGGGAGCGCAATGCTGCCTGCACTTTCTTTTCTTTCTGTACGTTATATTTTTTTCTTAATGTGCAATTCAACTATGTACGCATGTGTCTATTTAGTTATTTAGATGACTTCACGACCGCTGTCACTTTTCCTGCTTTGCATTTCGCATCTTTCTACCGCTGTTTTCTTCTATACACTGCGCATTATATATGCTTCATGCACGAGAGTAACAAAATAATGTAAACATTGTAAAACCGCGAGAAAATGAGCCTCAAACTTGACGTGAAATGAACACGCAAACGCCCACAGGCACATGTACAGTAGGTATAGGGTTCCATAAGCTGCTTTAAATGGGCCACGACACCTTATTTGTGATCCTAATCTGTGTTATGTGTGTTAATTCCTTTGCGTTCACAAAAAAATATGGTGAAATATTAGCGCGCTTGGTCGAACACTGGATTTGTAATTGATCATGTTCACAAACATGTGAGCGCCCTGAAAGTCGGGCAACGCTGGGGCACTCGCGAGTCGTGACGTCACAAGTAGCCAGCTGTGTGGGCTTCTGAATTTCGGCGAACGATATTGGTCCGCGATAAGCTTCGTGGGTAATCGAGATATGTTAGCATTCTTCAGCTGAGCACAGAAATTGAACCATTTGTACCGGCTGAAACTCTTGTAGAAGACGACGGCTTCGCTCCTTGCTGGCTTGCTGCACATTACTTCACAGCGCCATGGCAAAATGGCGGTCGGCGAACTTTACACCCGGTGACCAATAGGACATTTCTTGCACTGAAGTGTTCTCTTGTGACCGATTTCTTCATATGCGCATAAGCGCAATAGGCCCTTTACTCCTGGTTTTCGTTGAAAAGCACTAATTGTATGGCGACCGTGTCATGGCCTCTTTAAAACACCAACTTTCAATAACCGCCTGTAGTAATGTGAAATTCATACAACGTTACTTCAAGGCGCTCAGTATACTATGATGCAACAAAAATAGTGTCACAATATGTAAACAAAAAAGGGGGAGAGGTGGTTCAAAAGTGAAGAGAGTGAACCGCCGACTGTCAACTGTTTATTGATACTCCGAAAAACGTTCAGGAAAAAAGCACTTTTCGCACATGCGGGAACACCCAACGTACGACATGGAGCGACATGTTCAAGATAATATATTGTCGGTAAAGCGCATTACTGTGGTATACAAAGTTATAGGTACATGTGTCATTGACCCGATAAGACGCTCTCATTTTGTTATAGAATGCTTCCAACAACTCTCTTGCTGGAGTTTTGCTGGTTTTACCCAGAATAAGCACTTGCGCAAATCATGGTGCACATCTTCAAGTGTTGCAATGTGCGGGAAGATACGCATATCAGACATTCTTTAGTCTGTCTGGTATTCCAGTAATGTGAAGACGTGGCGTAATACCGAATAGAGTGTAACGTAGAGAGAGATAGTGAAATGTTTTTTTTTTTTTAAGATTATCTGCGCAAGTAAATCGGTGAGTGGGATCCTTAGTCCGGGATCCCATTGGCGCTGTCCTCGCACAGTTCACGGGGACCTCTTGGGTCTCCGGATCTGAGCTTCCATGGTGTGTTGGAAGCTCAGATCCTTCCATGGTGTGTTGGAAGCTCAGACCCTTCCATGGTGTGTTGTGCCCTGTGTGGCAAAGGGGGATTGTGTGGACACTTTCATACCATGTGGTACAGGGTAGCTGTTTTATTGGTGCAGAATCTGCACGGTTGTTGGCGGTACCGGGCTCCATCTTTGGCAGCATGTAGGAACTGGGGTAGGACAGGGTCTGTAGGCGACGCCCCGCTACCTGTAATTCCTTACTAAGGTTTGGCCCTGAGGGTGGAAGTTTCTGTCGCTATAGCTTTCACTGCGTCAAGTTGAGCCATCTATAGAGGATCACAAGCAACTAAGAAGCACGTCATCTATATTTTGCGAGATAATTCAGTCGTGCATATTGCTAGGCGTACAACATAGATTATTCAAGTATTTCTATCTAAAACAGCGCAGAATTGACATAAATTTATTTTTATTATACCTCAAATGCCCCAGTACGGGGTGTTACATGAGGGGTGGGCTGTGGTACAAATTTCTTTCGGTGTGGGTTTTGAACAGAACTGGGCTTGTGTGGTGCACGACGTCGGGTGGAAGATCATTCTAATCCTTTGCTGTTTGAACAAAGAAGGAGCGAAGGTGGGCAATACTTTGCTGCCGAAGCTTCAGGACACGAATCTAAAGCAAATGAACGTACCTGGCTGCACGAAGCTATAGCGAGCTACAGTTCTCACGACGGCCACCTGATAGATTCGAAGGGGACGACAACTGCTTTCGGCGGCGCGGCCATGTTTTGCGGCGGCGTGCATGCGCAGTTCACTCGCGGTATTCAGGCACACGCAAAACATTTTTCCTATAGCGGCGGGACGGACGGACTGAAAACCTCTAAATAATAAAAAAAGTGCCGCCATATCCACGAAGTGAATGATGATGATTGGGCGAAGATCCGGAGGTAAACCTGGTAAATCATGAATCCTCCGTGCATTTTGCCCACTCGATTTTATTACAACGCTCCTCCAAGCGTACGTCGCCGCACTAAATCTCACAATTGCCTTCCACCGAAGACACGTGCCATATGTGACATCATTCCTATTTTATAACATCTCGCATCTTTCATCATCAACTACAAGTACCGCCGTTTAGTTTATAACATCTTGCATGTTTTCATCATCAGCTTCAAGTACCGCCATCTAGTGAACACTGCAAAAACTAAACGAGAGGTGGCTACATACAGGGTACGCACAGCCCACGCCTTAAGGAGCTTCGCCCCTAAAACTTGGCAGATCCCACGTTCCTTGGAAATCGATGTTACGCGAAACATGCGAAGGGAAGGTGACTGTGCTGTAATTAGCGTAGCGTTACGAAATGACGCTAAAGATGTGTAAAAATGTACGCATGGACACATTTTGAACAGTCGCATATGTTGTATAAAAGCAGTTGTTTACACTTGCGCAACGATGCCAATGAACAGTAACACGAGTGTTAAGAACATCAGAAACAGTAAGTTGATATGTAGCGCTTGTGCTCACAAAAATGGTAGCCCTGGACACTGCTACGGAAATCAGCTTCAGTAAATAGCGCCCAACTGCAATTGACGTTAACCCGACGTAACGGCTATGTCAAAGGAGTACATAATTGTAATGTTTATAAAAGTCCGTATTGCAACCGTGGTTGGCGTGTCACCAACATTACACCAAAATAGTATCTTTTTCCAAGGCAGTGTCGACACCTGGTGTGGCTCTATGGTATAGAATGCTCGACTCTCATGCGGAATGCTCGGGTTTGATTCCTGCTTGGGCCCTGATATGTATTCTTTGCATTCGTCAGGTTGACGCTGCCAGTATCAGTTTTTTTTATTATTTACGACTTCTCGTTAAAGCTACCAATGTTTGTTGTTGTTGTTGATGATGATGATGATTATGATAGAGCATTTTTATTTATGAAAAAAAGGCAAAGGGGAGGGGGGCAACGTCTGTTTTTGCCGTTCTTGGGTAGACTGTCAATTATTTGTGGCACATACCCGCTTGTGGTATACGGGTATGTGCCACACGTGTCTGATGGAATGGGTTTGACGACGTGCGCGAAGACAGACAGACAGACAGACAGACGGACGGACGGACGGACCGACGGACGGACAGACAGACAGGCAGACAGATAGATAGATAGATAGATTCTGTTGGTTATTATGCCCCGAAACTACGATATCATTATGGGCCACAGTTCACCATGTCGTAGTGGTGAGCTCTAGAAATTCGGACCGCCTCGTGTCTTTAACGTGCACTTATATGGCAAATTTACATGGCTTCTACTATATTGCCTCCATCGAAATGCGACTGCCGCGGTCGGGATCGAACCCGTCACCTTCGGGTCAGCGGCTGAGAACCATAACCACTGCTCCAACGCGGCGGGCTCTGAAAACATCTAATCTCTCTCCTATATGCTACTGCTACTACTGTGTTTTTCTTCTGAACAGAGGGCTCATGTTACTCGGTGTACCTTCCTCGCAGATTCGGGGCCCAGCGCGGCAAGGCTGGACCTTAGGCAGAAGTGCGCGGCCGCCGACAACATGGCTGACCAAGAAGACCAGCAGCTGATCGGCTTCGACGACAGTCCCGTGGTCCTGCCGACCGAGTCATCCAAGAAGGTCGCCACCGCAGCGCCTAGCGAGGCCGAGCGAATCCTCAACACCCTGAATGCCGAGAAGAGCCAACTGGCGGGGGCTACCACCACCAACGGGCACAATGGTGACGCCGTGGTCACCACCAATGGCCACAATGGCGACGTCGCACCCAACACGAACGGGCACGACGAACATGAGAAGACGCTCAATGGCCACGTGCCCAAGGCTAACCACATTGAGGCTGGGGAGCCCGTCTACACTGAAGTCCCAGAGGATAACATATACGAGGAAGTCATACCCATGCAAGATAACAAGCCTCAAAGCTTGCCAACTGCTCAGGTGATTCGTCTTTTCTATTTTGGTAGGGAATAGGACAACTAACATTGCCAGAAGCAAAGCGTCCGAGATAAAGGGGTGTTTCGCAAGTTCCCTTCTAGGGGAAGGGCGCATGCGCCGTAACATCGTTTCATTTTCCTGTGCTGCCTTCTGCTGTTTATGGCAAGAAACGGGACAATCGGTACTACCAGAAGCAAAGCCTCATATTTGAAGGGGCGTATCATGACTTTTCCGCTAGGGAAGGCGTGCATGCATCGTGGCACTGTAAGAAAGACGAATTGGGGTCACTGCTGTTTTCACAGTGGGCATTCAACCCACACTTGGCACGCAAGACGGCGTCAGCAAGACACGTAGGATTACAGACCACCGGAGCTCTCCAACTCGCCTCAACTGGCGTTTTGCAGTCCCAAAATTTAGGCTCACGAGGACCAGAATCGTAGTTATGAAGTGCATGCAGTAGTAAGGAAAGCTGAGCTAGCTTGTGTACAACCACATTGTGTAATACCGCAAATAATTAAGATACAGGGACACAGGTGCTAACTTCATGGCGACTCCACGTAATGGAATACTAATTTTCCCATACCGACTTTTTCTTTTTAGCGACGTTTAGTTTTCGGAAAGATGACACACGCATACAAGTGGTCGTGCTCAATGACTGCGTAGAGCAGGACACACGTAACCAACTTTTCACTTTTCCATTTTACAGCCTTTAGACAAGCAACCACAGTTCCTTTTCTGACAGGTATAAAGATGCATGGGTAGCTCATGCATTTACCTTTCAATCTTGCAATGAAAAAAGAAATGCATTGCCGACCTCTATAGCTGCTTTATTGTCGTGTTGAAATAGAATGGTTGTGTCATCAATCCATCAAGACCGAGTCCCTGTCAGTTATTTTTGCCATTCCGTGGTATAAACCGGTAACTATTGTAAGAGCAGGGGAAGCGGGGCCAGTTTCAGCAGTGTCACCTGCATACGCCATTGTGAAGGATGCTTTTTTCATATCTCACATATAAGTCCTTTCTGCAGAGGATTTGACGTGCAGGTTTAGAAAAGCGCGTCGCCACCAATTTCCACAATGACTAAATTTTGGAGGCCAACTCTGAAAGATGGAATTTTCTTTCCATGATGATGTTTCCACTCACAGCGACCGCAAGAGCTTCCACACAAAAAATAAAAATGCTTGCGACCAGTACAGTGTCGATTATAAGAGAAAAGGGCAGTTAATTGCAGTAGGCGACAAAAAAAATCACAGCTTATCCCCACCGTGAATAATGATGAGTAGGGCGAAGCTTCACAGGGTTTCATTGGTAAACCATAAATCCATCCCTCCATCCGTATGTATGTCTGTCTGTATGTATATCTGCCCGTTCGTTTATGGAAACATGTCGAATGATGTGAGCGCCATCTAGTGATACAAATACTTCGCGTACTAGGGTACTATGGCAGACAACTACGGCAGACAGACCTAAGGAGCTTCGCCCCTAAAAACTCACAGGAACCCTCGTGCATTCACCGAAGATGACTTGAAGGTAAAAGGCATCTTCTTCACCTCCTTCTCAGTAGTAGATGTACTCTACAAGGTAGCAGAGAACACAAGCCGTGGCTTCACGTGCACGCCCCACTGCCAAACGCCGTGTTCATTCTCTCCTGGCGAGGTCGCGCGCTCTCAGGTTCTGGTCGCCTCTCCAAGGACGACGCTACAAGGGCATCGTGCGTGAAGTCCCTTTAGTCGTGTAGCGTTACGGCGCATGACCGCATGCCTGCATATGTGACGTTCGAGATTTTCGCTTGCTCTAACATTATGATGATGTCATACGGTGACGATATACATCATGCGATTGGGATTTTTTTTTTGTTACACTTCCTCGACGCTGCGGGATGGTCGCCGCGACGGTCGAACATCCCGTCTAATTAGGTGCAGCATCCTTCCTCATAAACGGCTTAATGCACTCATGATCACTATAGAAGCTGCATGCACAGATAAACAGGATAGTGCATGGCGGCACTAGCACTGGCCGAGAACGGACGGCTGTATTTACATTTGTATTGCTAGCGGCAATTGTTACGTATAGGAGAAAAGTGCACAATATTGTTGAACAGTTATTTATTTGTATGTGTATATATTTCATGCATCGCGGCAAATATAAATCAGTTGGGTGTAAGCACTCGCGTGTGCGTCCCTTCCATCGTTGTCTTCTTGCACAGTTTTTTCGTTACAATGCTGCCAAATGAACTAGCCCACATTATCATCACGTCTTAACAGTCTGTAGCCAGGTTTTTGTCTCTGGCGTCCCGTACGGTCACTTATATTGCTGCAAAGAAGCGCACTGAAATTCATTTCTTCATAAAACATCTTGCTCGTGCTTGTAGAACCATCTAGCAGAATAAGTTTCTGCTAGACTTGATGCGACTTTATTCTTCTCGCAGACGACCCCGACAGAGAGCACGGGCGTCCTTTACGACGACTCATCGCTGTCCAGCGAAGTGTCCGCGGAGCTTTCTCCACCTCCCTCCAACATCGGTGACTGCGGTTCCAACGGCACAACCTTGTCTGACCCCGAATGCGACGCTGCTATGGCCGAAGCGTCAGCGCCGGAGTCTCATTCCGACATTCCTTTCGTCGTCGTCCAAGAATCCACGCCTGTGGACTCGGAACAGTCCAACGACGAGCAAGACAGTGCCTCGGAGGTCATCACAGAGGTTGCAAGTGATGTCGAGCCGGTAGTTGTCGAAACTACTGGCTCGACAACCACTGGCTCGCCAGCTGTGGATGAGAGGCCACCCAATGAACATTGCTGCGATGCTCAGCCGGTAGTGTTGGCCGGGGAGTCGCGCCTTGGTGACGTCGAGTCTGAGTTCACGAGGGTGGACGACGTTCAGTTTGTGGAACCCGAGCTCGCGGGGTGCTGCTCCGTCGTCTCCGTGACGGACACAGAACCTGCCGTTGAAGAGTGTAGCTGCAGCATTGAAGCAGTGACGCATATCGGGGGCACCGATCCCGGCGTTGAAGAGACGTCCGCGGAGGAGCAAGCCCTTTCTGTAGAGCATGAAATGGTCCACGATCCTGCAGAGTGCCAAGATTTTACTAAGGAGGTGGGGACTGTAAGTGGTCGCGCATATTTATTTTGAAAAAAAAAAAGTGATGTAGCTTTATTTGTTTTTTTTAATTATTTATTTAGTCACAAAGCTCCCACAGGCTCCAGCTGGAGTATTGTGTGAGGGGGTGAGCAGTTATTCAGTGCATAATCATATTATGCACTGTAAAAGCTTTCGCAAAGGTTTCTGCCGAAGAACATTATAATTTTTACGGTGTAGAAGAAGCTCCTCTATGTCTTCTTCAGCTCTCCAGATGAGTATGTAGCACTGTCAGATTTCCTTGTTCAGTGTACGAAGATCTTTGTAGTATGGTCAACCTATTATTATAAAATAAAAGCGCCATATGACGGACGAACACAGAGACACAAACAAGTGCCAGCTTCCAACTGGTTCGTTTTCAGAAACAGTATTTGTAGCACTAACACATCACGCAGATCAAATAATTATTACAGGTCAGACGTCCAGGTGCCTCAATTCTAGATTATCTGAGCACAAGCACAATGCTGAAAAATATAAACAAGGCATCGTTGTTCTCGCTGCAAGTGTGTTCCGCTGTATGTCGGGTCGAGTGCCGTCTCTGCAAACCGGGAGCATATCACGCGTGAAATCACAGAAGTGGACTTGAGTGCTGAGCTCTTCTCCTTTAAAAAGAAATAGTTTCTGCGCATGTTGTGATTATCTACTTCTTGTATGTGTCAGTGCTATGAAATCGGCGCTTCTTAAGAAATAAACCAGTTTCGTTGTCTCGGGGTGTTCATGTTTTGCACGGTTATCTTACAACCGTGAATAACCAACTAGCTCTATTCGGCGCCCTTGTCAACCTATTAGTTATGTGCGCAGGCGTCCCCGGCCTGTGAGCAAGAAGAGCGGGTCGCCGAGCCGCCTCCGCTGCCGACTGTGAGACACGAGTCCCGTCACCTGAAGCAGAGCGTCGAAGACAGCATCGTTGTGCGTGAGATTCGGGCCCAGAAGGAGCGCGAGGAGATGATCGCCCGGGAACGAAAGCTCGCCCAAGAAGCGGCGAGGCTTAGCTCTGCAGCGCCCGAGAAACCATTATGCGACAGCGCGCCAGAGACGCCCAAACCTGCGCGACTCACAGCGCCTCAGCTGTCCATGGCATCGGCGACGTCACCTCCTAGCGTTGTCTCCAGTCCCGCACCGTTCCCCGCTCCGATCGAGAAACGGTTCACGTGTCCGTCCGACTCGAAGATCGCCGACGAAATCCGGGAGCTCCAGGAGCGGGAAGAAGAGCTGCGGGAGCTCAGGGAGCGCCTGCACGTTCAGGTAGGGTGTTTCATAATCGAGACGAACACAAGCGCTGTCTCCGAGTGCGCTGGGTGCTATCTTCACGAACTAGCCCGGTCAAGAACCTTGCATTTCAGTTGGCCAGCGAGTGACGCAGGCAGCAACAGTACATCAGAACAGCACAAAACGGTAGAAAGGGGAAAGCATAATTTGCTATATATGAATAAAAAAATAAAATGAATTCGTAAACAATTGCGTGCTGATGTTTTGGCTAGTGGACTTGCCTTCTTAATTCAGAGCTATAAAACTGATTTCCTTAGCGCACGCCTGTACACGCTTCCTAGCCTCTCCTCCAAACAGTACGAAAGAGGGGAAGGGTGTAGCTGCGAATGGGGGCCGTGGAGGAAAAACTTTTTCCTTCTTCCATGGTAGGGGCTTTAGCTGTGGTAGCTGTGGGTGCCGGAGGGTGCCGCTGTGACGAGTTGTGTGAGTGGAGAGGGAAGAGTTATTCGGTGAATTAAAAAAAAAAAGAACTAGGGGGAGTGGCTTCAGACATTTTGCTGAATCACAGTTGTCAAAAAGAAGCACCACTACATAATGGTTGGTTAGAAATTCCCAAGAGGGGCCTAACTCTCATTGGTTTTTGTTGTGTATTTACCATATTGAATTCATTTCGGAGCCCCCTTGGACACGTTTATACCTGCTGGATGGAGTGAGTTGTACTGTTGGACTTAAAAGGTATATTTCCTGCCCCTGCGTACAAGAAGTTGGCTTGAAACATGCAAAGTTTGAGATCTCGGAACTTTTTGCATTAAAGTGCATGCCAATCCTTTCGGCAATTTCTTCGGCGTGTCTGCGTCATTATGTATCTTTTCATTTAACAGCATATTAATTCTCGGAGATTTATCTCAGTTACGTCATGCAGCCTTCAATGGGCATCGTGTCGACATTACGTTCGGGCTCAGTGTGCACTACTCCGCAGGAGCGCATGATCGTGTGCACTGTAAGGTTGTACTGTAGTGACATGTTTACGACTCATAAAGGGAGAGTTTGGCCGTTTCTGCGAGTGCAGACCGCCTCCACTTGCTTTCATGTTTTACGCTGTTGCGATATCACCTTTGGAAACGATAACTGCGTGTTGCCCTTGTTCGACGCCAAACTTCGAATATTTTTTTCTGTAAAGCTTCAGTAGAAGGAGAGTGAAATTAAGTGATTCGGAGTGATGCGCGCTCATAGGGACAGCCATACCTTCTCCCGATAACTTGAAAATATGCCACGATTGGTGCCACTGTACAGCCTTGCAGGAGCCATGCACTTTGTGGGGCATAGCTCTTACTGTTGGCGATAGTACAGGCCAAATACAGTGCACTCCTTTCCATTTCGGTCATGACGAAGCTGCTTCTCTCGCAGAGCAATGACCACCACAAGTGCAGCGAGGTTGGCAGCAGTGGCAATGAAGGCGGCGTCGCTGTCAATGATGTGTCCAGCCCGGTCGCATCTGTGACCTCAAGCAGTGGACTGTCTCGGACCGTGAGTGTCGAGTCGATTCCTCCGAGCGGCTCGACTCTTTTCGGACCACGCAGAAAAGACAAGATAACAGTTCGACCCCTCTCGGATGCCACAGAAGACTCAGTGCCGTCCCCGACTTTTGTTTCGGGCGAGTCGCCGATAGAACGTGAGATACGGCTAGCACGTGACCGGGAAGAGGCCCTCAGGAAGGAGAAGGGGCTGCTGGGACAACTCCAGGCGGAAGGATTCATCAAGAAGGGTGAAGCGGCCTCTCCAGTCAAGGGTGCTAAGGTCGTCCCTGCATCCATGGGGCTTCGCGGAGTCAGCACGCAAAAGATCTTAGCCACGTCCCGAATCCAGCAAGAGATCGAAGAACAGACGCAGCGCGAGATGGCTCTTCGAGAGTCCGGACACATTCAAACAATCTCACAGGAGAGGACCGACTCCAAGGTGACCAGGATAGGAAACGAAACTGTCGTCGCGTCACCTTCAACACCGATCGCCTCTGCTACGAGGAGAGTGGCACCGTTCGAATCGTCTCTGCCTAATGTTGAGATCTTCGAGAAAACTCCAGCCCGGGTCTTTTCTCCGACGACCTCAGCCTGCGGTGTCGCCTCGGCTGTGACCAAGGCAGCCAACGGTCACGTTCACGCCAACGGTCACGTTGTGGTAGCGAAGGCCTCGCCCGTTGCCAATGTTCGTGGGGTGAGCATGCAGAAGTTCCTCGCAAGTCGTGGCAAGGAGCTGGCCTTCACCAGTCCACCATCACCTCAGAACGGCGACAAGCTGGAGTACCGCGAGCTGAAGCCACCGCAGCTGCAGAAGGGCGCAGTTGACGCCGTCCGCAAGGGCCTCGTCACGGCCGAGACGAAGATCCAGGAGGAGATGCGTGCCATGAAGGAGCGCGAAGAGGAACTCAGGTTAGTTTTCTCTTTCCGAAAAGAAGGGATGGTGCAATGAGGTACGGAAATGTTTGAGCATCTTCATTTGTTAGCAGGCATTTGCGGTGTCTTGACGTCCTTCTTGTGAGCGTGTTTACACAGTGTCATTGGTGTGCCAAGTGTAGGTCTATACGAATAAAATACTCTCCAGCCAATTATAGTCCATAGTATTGCATCAATTTCGACAACGCCCAGGCTATCAACACAGAAAGTAGCCACACGAAAAGACAGTCCCTATAGTCTGAAAATATTATCCGCTCAACTGTAACCGAGTGTATACATGGGCACGTTAAAGAACCCTAGGTGATCGAAATTTCCGGAGTCCTCCACTACGACGTCTCTCATAATCTAATGGTTATTTTGGGATGTTAAGCCCCACATATCACTGAATCGATTGTATACGTGCGCGGTGTACGGAACTAGTGGAGAAAACACCGCAGCAACAAGAACGGCGAGAAGGATGGTGGATAGGGTGATACCACCAAAATAAAATGTCGCTAGCTGGCCAAACAGTCACCCCTGTGGAAGGGGCCGAATATGTGCCAAAACGTCAGATCAGCTTTTAGTTTTTAAAATTTACTTTTAGAAACTCTGGACTAAAAGTGGCTGGATAGTTTATTTTATTCGTATGAATTTTTACCCAGCCAGACAGATCATTGTCGAATATGTTGCCCTTTAAAAAGCTCTCTGTTATTCCAAACTGAAAGTACACTAACTGAGGTGATTCATTTGCTGCGCTGGTACTGCCTTGCCTCCCCCTCCGCCTGCTTCATCTCTTACGCTTTATATGCGCGCACACAAGCCTTCAAAACAGAGGGGGTCCCCTTCTCGGTGCAACTGCGAGATATGCCTCTGTTTCGCTGCATCTTTGACTGGTGCAAATGCTTTGGGAGCCTCAGCGTGGTGTTTCTTGTGTGCCCCCGCATTGTTATCTCGATAGCAGTTGTGTAGACACTCATGACGGGTTTGCGCCGTCGCGATGACAAAATGGTCTGGGTTTTTTTTTTCCTTGAATGTCCCAAGCGATTCGCTTCAGGCACTGACTTAATTTTATAATTGTGATAACAATGTATGGACAGTCTCAGCTGGTTCTTCGCCGTCGCCGCCACCGCCACCGTCAATCACCGTAGATGTATACGCATATATACATATATGAAAACTCAAGAAAAAAATGGCCCCGTATTTGATCTGCATGTTCCACTGCAAATGTTGTCGAAAGACAATAGTCTTGCGTCTGGAGAGAGTGAACAAAACGCTTGTTTGATGTTCTGCGCAAAACCCCAGGTGGTTGAAACTTCCGGAGCCCTCCACTACGACGTCTCTCATAATCATATGGTGGTTTTGGGACGTTAAACCCCACATATTATTATTATTATTATTATTATTATTATTATTATTACTATTATTATTATTATCATTATTATATTCTGCGCAAGAGAATCTGTGAATGGTATTCTGGAGCCGCTGCGTCAGAGTGCCTCGAGCGGGCATCGGAAGCGATCGAGAGCATCGAGTCACGTCACACGTGAGGCATGAGCGCTATCTGGCAGTTATCTTGGAAAACGAAGCCACCGTGCCATTTCAGCAAAGTGTTGGAAACTCTGGCCTTTTTGTGCAAGCATTGCATGGTCAGTGCATCGTGATAAACGTTACAGTCCTTAGAATTACCTGTGTATGCCTTTTTTAGTATAAAGGTACACATGTAGATTATTGACGTGTTGTTATAGTGCCTCAGATATGTGCAATAATCACTTTTTAATTGACAATTGCACAAGTATGAACGCTGAATCTTGAGCAATATTGATGGGCGCTGCGGATGGGGTCAGTGGTTCGGGTTATTGTTAGGTGCCGTTCAGACTTTAGAATATTGTTAAGGGTGGACAAACAGACAAATGGACAGCCAGACCAAAATTTTTTCATTGAAGGTCCCTGAGAAAGACTGTCTTTAAAATGAGCCCTTTAATTCACATGTTGTTGCGGACCGGCGTCTCATCTGACGCTTCCTCGCTGACGTGGGTTGCAGAGACGTCAGGGTTAAGCCAGATTCGGACTCCTGTGGTAGCATGGAGCAACTCCGAGTGGAGGAAATGATGCTGACAAGATGGAGAAATGAAAAATAAATAGGTTTACTGGCACTATTTACAACTATTTAGAGCATAGAAGGTTAGAGTTCCGCAAACCACGAGCGGGGTGGATGAACCGTCGAACCATGGTTCAGAGCGACGTCCTGGACTTTTCAGCGTTCTTTTAAGCCCTGTTGGGCTCCTCCTTCTTGATTGGAAAACTAATCACAGGCATGACACCACCCACCATGGCATCAGCCAATAACACATAGTTGCCGAATAGCCATTGCATCTTATGACGCTATGTTCTTCTGGTCAATGTTCTTGCACTGAAGAGAGGAAAAGTGTGGTCCTTCACAGAACAAGTTGGCAGATGAGTAATCCTGTCATCTTTCCCTAGAAAAGCAGCAAAGGATTAGCGACTTAATCACTTTGTCATGACCTGCGCGGTCGGTCGGCCGCGCTGTCTCTCCAAACAAGCCATCATGGAGGAAATGCCTGTAGGGGCATTGGCTCACGGACCGTTGAAGTTGCCACATTCCTATACCTTTGTTGCTTCCCGCCGCTTGACGCTCATTCCTAGAGAAAAGCATAGGAGTTTCAGGACGTAGGAACGCGCCCCGGCTATGCCCCTCATGGACAGCATGCTGCCCACGGACGAGAGTCACAACAATGTGTCTTCGATAGTGCAGCCCAACCTTGCCCTTACTCACTTGGACTTACAGCTCAATCTGATTCTCAGTTCGCCGACCTATGCGCAATCTCAGTGATATATATAAGGTAGCAATCCAACTGTACCTTGTTGACCCTTACAAGTGCTTGAACATTCTTCTTTCTGGCAGACGTCAACGCCTTCGACTTCTCGGCCAGCCCAACCTGGGTCTGTTCGAGGGAGGCACATTGGTCGACGCGGATCACGCCGTTGATGCTGGAGAGGCACCCGCCCTGCACTGCGTTGCTAGTGATGCAAGCCTTTTGGAACACGCCGCTACCGGTGGATCCCCAGAGGCCTCCAACGTACGTGTAACCACGTTGTAATGCACTTACTCTGAGGAAAATACGTGAACGAGTAACGAAGCAAGAGGACAGGATAGGCGGTGCTCAAACCGTTTATTCTCTCAAAAACGCGTCAAAGATATATGCGAAAAATTAAGGGATCCTTAAGCTTCGCCTTTAAGAGTTGAGTGCGATAGAGATATTTCGTCCCTAGAGCGTACTTCAACCACTTAGTGCATACTTTTTACTGTATGATGGTATTCGAGAAGTTTAAATTGTGAATTACTGCAATTTCGTCAATAAAAGTTAGTGGCTTGTGTCAGTGCAGCTATAGCACATGGCCGCAGTCTGTGTAAAGAGTATCATGCTTTAAGCTACGAGCACTTATGCGCGTGAAGTGTTTTTGAACTTGCTGTGAACCCATTACGTGTCTGAAAGGACTTTGAAAGATGAAACAGCGCTAGAACAGGATGGAGATGAGAACACCAACTTGTATACGACCTATTCCTGTGATGTTTCCTGGTTCGAAGTCAGTGTGTACCAGCCAGCCCAATTCGATACACTAATACAGTCCTAAAAGAATGCGCGCAGTAACGCCAGTGCCTTTGCAATGGGTGACTGGCTTCAAACCACGAAGCCCTTTTGATAATCACATGCCCTCACGCCAGATTTCAATGTACGCTTGTACCACGCAATATTATTGCGATAATTAACGTTTTATTGTGAAGCGTGTACACGTGCAGGATGTGTGTGTTTGTAAACCATGAAAGCTATTTTTCCCCCTCTGCATTTTCGAGCAGAGGAATTTCTTTTCACTGCATTTGCCAGCAGATGCGTGGCTGTGTGCGAGAACACCTGCTTGTCACGCAAATCGCCTGTGCTTCAATCAGACCCGGCAATTTTGATTATTTACTTTATTTGCATATTTCTCGATTTCTTGGTCACGGTCAATGACGTCATCGCCGGAAATTCTGTGAAACGAGCTCTTTAAAGGGCCCATCACACCCAGTTTTCACAAATAGGCTGGATCAATTTTAGCGAATTGGGTCGAACACTTAATCAATAATTGAATATTTTTGTAAACGCGCGAGTGGCCTGAGAGTCAGGCAACGCTGGTGCTCTCGCGAGCCGTGACGTAACAAGGAGCTATAGCTGTGTGGGGTGAACAATCTTGCGTGGTCAGTTGCGCGTTAAATCGAGATATTTCATCTTTCTTCAATTCGACACGAAAACTGCGCGATTTGGAGTGGCTGAACACGGTAGATGACGACGTCTTCGCTATTTACAGTACATGACGTCTCGCGTGCCTTGGCAAAGTCGCTGTCGCCGGCGGTTGGAGGAGCTTGCAGCTGGAGACTTCTAAGGTGTTTTGCCATGAAATATTATTTTACGACCCACTTTCTTTCTCTTAATAGGCATAGCAGACCCTCTAATTCTAGTTTTCGCTGGGAAACCTCATACTGTTCAATGTCCTTGTCAAGGTCACTTTAACGATCTTGCCTTAAAACCTTGAAGATAGCAGGGAAATTTGTCACAACGTGATGTTCATGAAAGCAAGTCATCTTGGGCAGTCATGTTCTGCATATATAATGTTACGCTGTTGTTAATAAATTTACTCACTGAGAGAAATAGATGCCGAGCTCACTTGATTGCGTGATGTAAACGTGACGAAAAATCCGGCAGATCCCACGCACCTTGGGAGTCGGTCTAGTGCAAAGCAGGCAGCGGCATACATGTAAGTCGCGGCACAAATGCCATTCATGTAAATATTTTGACATTACCACTTGACGTGTATCCCGGCTGCGACAGCTGCATATCCGATGGAGGCGGAATATATTGTAGGCCCGTGTGCTCAGATTTCGGTGCACGTTAAAGAACCCCAGGTGGTCGAAATTTCCGGAGCCCTCTACTACGGCGTCTCTCATAATCATATGGTGGTTTCGGGACGTTAAACCCCGTATATCAATCAATCACCTGACGTGTATGTTGGTCATGCGGTCACTAAGCGTAAAAACAATTTTGGTGTCTAGATCAGAGCACGTCTATCTCGCACCCAGGGGCACAGGCTCGGGGCGGCATGCTCTCGCATGCATGTGCCATCTTGTTTTGAACTGCCAAGGCGTGTATCTGTAGCGCCAAGTTAGCATGGCGAGCGGTGTCTCTGGCTCTTTATAGGATATGGGAAAACGCCTATTCACGCTGCTCCGTCTTTCAAGATGTTGTCTGGGAACCACTGCGCCATCTTTGGATGCAAAAGAAAGCGGTGCAAAAGGAAGATATTACTCAGCACTGTCTGTGAAGATCACAACACAATGCAGTAATCGTGCCTTTGCGGCGTCCTCACTTTGCAGAGATTTCTATCTGCAACGAAAAACGCCACCGCTAGTAGATAATTACAAACAATAGGAAAAACTACGAGCCCCAGTAAAACTGTGCAAGTAAGCACGCTTCGTCAATTCTAGCGTGACAACAAGCGCATCGCTCTTCACAGCAATTACTTGCGTGCAGTATGCTGGTAGTGTGCGGCGAAAATCACTGCTGTACGCTCTCATTTGTCGCAGACTGCGTGCCAATAATAGAATATTTTACGATTCACTTGTGTAGGCACGCAGTGCGCACGGGTAGTACAATTGCAATGGCGTACTATCGCGATGCAGAGGAACATGAACAGTGGAGAGCCTAGCTTTCGACTCAGTCGAACTGTCTTGAGTCGCTAGGCAAATCTGTTTTCAGCTGGCGTCACCGTAACACAATAAAATGTTGCTTCTGCTAGAACCTTCGCACCACGTGTGTGTTTCGAATATCAGGCATGACTGTCCAATGCTAAGCACATGCGGTGCATGAGCGCGAGCCGGAGGAGGATTTCATCGCTACGGTTATGCCGCCTTACAGCACAAGTTTTACCACGTTATGGCTAAGGCATGCATGCTGCAGTTCGACTCAGTCGAAAGCAACGCTTCTTGCTATTCGCGTTTCTTTCCGTCGCAATAGTACGTACTTGATGAAGCTGCTTCTGCAGTCTGAAATGCACGTGCTGTAGACATTACGGAGTGTCGAGGAAAGTATTCTCGATGTTTTACACGAAAACAGCAGAAACTTCTACGCGATGTAAAGCGCGAGAAATGCTTATAGCCTTACTCGGCATAGGAAGCTTCACGTTTGATTTGCAGAGCATCTGCTGCTCACGAGGCAGTTCAGAGTGTTGCTTCACCACTCTTAAAACATATGGCGCCACGTGCATTCTGAATATGGTAGCACGCATTTATGCATATCAAGCGCGCAAAACGTGCATATCAGCGTGCAAAACGACCGCGGGCTGACTTTAAGCGTGGCATGTAGATGATCATGTCATCCATAGCATGCAATTAGTTTTTGTCACACTTACCATGTGACAGATATGTTCGTCATACAGTAACGCTGTGCAAAAGCAATTTTAGTGTAGATTCAGTGATTGAATTGGTAGCTTGCGCAGCATGCGTGTGTCATCATCCACATGACACGTATGTTATTGTTTACCTTTCACCACCTGTCGTGTATGTTCGTCACACATTCATATGTCACCAACACTAATTTTGGTGTATATCAGGTGAGCAAAATGACCACGAGCTCACCATGAGCGTGACATGTGGATGATCATGTCATGCATGGCATGTAATTCTTTATTTTCACGTTACCACTTGCATATATAACGATGTCGCGTCATGTGGTCGTCATATACTCAATTGGTACAATACTAATTTTAGTGTAGATCGAATGAATTAAATGACTACAAGCTCACTATGTGCGTTACATGATAGTCATGGCACACGAGACAGGTATATCATTGTACACATGTTGCTACATTTCATACATGTTCGTCATACAGTAATGTCCCGCAACACCACTTTGGTGTATATCAAGCGAGCGAAACTACCACGAGCTCACCATGAGCGTAGCATGTAAATCATGCTATGCATGGTATTGAAATCGTTATTCTTTCATTACCTCTAGTCATATATGAATAAATGTCATATGATCACAGTGCACAACGCCTATTTTTTGCTGCATCATAAGCAAGCGAAATGTGCACGAGCTTCCCATTAGCGTGTACGTAAGTCATAGTTCACATGACACGCATGTCGTTATTATCACGTTACAACATGCCGTATATGTTCGTCATACAAATCACGTCGTGCAATACCGATTTCGATGTATGTGAATCGGTATCAACCGTAGGCTTTCCATGAGCGTAACATGGAAGTCATGAACATTACATGCACATCATGATTTTCATGTCACTACCTGTACTAATTTATGTTATTGTTACAGTCACCTTTGTTGCATACCCTCTAAATTAAACGGCCGCGAGCATCCCGAGACCATAACATGTAAATAATACCTTACATGTGTGTCATGACTGCACCTTAAGACTTGTCAGTTATGTTCGCCATACACTCTTGTCATGACATACAAATTTTGGTATATATCAAGTTATTTGAATAACTTGTCGCCTATGGAACAAATATGACCACTGTAAATTCGGCCCACTTCCATGTATACCATAAACATCTAACTTAACAAGACCTCCTGATTTACCAGGTAATAAGCTTTAATCAAGTGAACAGTAAATACTATAAGCTTGCTTTCAAATTCTGTTAAAATTCTTTCTGCTGAAGCAAAGCTAAATCTGTTGACCTAGTTTTTGGGAACTTAAACTGATGGGGTACGTGTTACACTGGAGCTTTCGACAAACTTACAGAGCCTATGAATTGCTTTTTCAAGAAACTTTGAAAAAATGGTGATATTGGTACTGGGTAGTAATTGCTTAATTCATTTTGTTTCCCCTTTTCGAGAATGCACTGCCACTTTCGTTTTTTGCTTTTTATGGAAAATGTTGATGCAGTTTCAAACATGTTTGCGAGAACTGTTGCGATTACGTCTGAAAAAAATTTCAAGAGTTTTAACGTAGCAGCATTAAAGAGCTCGGTTTACAGAAATTCTGGCGTCGGTGCCCACGTCGTTGGTTGTGAACGAAAATTCATCTTGTTTGTGACCGAAAAATCGAGAAAGATGTCAATAAATAAATAATAAAAAATTTTAACCCAGGTCTTCTGCTTGGCAAGCAGATGATCGACCAAATATTCACGATATTTGTTTGAACTGCTTAGAAGAAAAAAACACTATATGAATGTCCTGTTGGGGGGAAGGTGTCGCCTTAGCGTATTATATATTGCGTGGCAAAAGTGGGCCGGGCATCAAAATATGTTGAAGTAGGTAGCGCAAATGAACCAGCTATCCGTTCTCGTAAGTGTCAAAACATGTGCAACCAGTGGGTGTTTTAAAGGCTGACATAACACAAATGCTTGGACACATTTCATCATCAGCAGCTGATGCTTCAACAAAGTGAACAGCTGCATGTATATAGGTTCGCGTGTTGGCCTATGGACACGCCGTTAGCAAGAGGAATACGTAGTCATTGTGTAGTGGGCACATGACAACTGTGCTTGCAGTGGGCGTTTTGGGGTAGTTTGAAACAGCCAATGTTACGCGCACAGTTATTCGTTTTTTTACGGCGTGCACCGAGAAGTGAAGCAGGTTAGCAGCTCAGAAGGCGATGTGCGCTACATCTGATTGCGCTATTGCATTCCACTCTTGAAGACTAAGCTCAAGCGTCCGCCAATTTTTATCGTGATTGCAATTATATGGATTGTCGACGTGTTTCTGACGTCGCTGTCACGTTTCGTATGAAGTATAAATTTGTAAAATTCCATCGCATGTTCTACCCGCAGTTGATAGCGCGCAAGCGGGGGTGACGAATGCTGTTGAAGGTTGAAGCAGAGATCAAACTAGCCGATCCACCTGCTTAGCTCCGACGGTAACATGCGCTAACTGATAACAACCCCCTGTCTGTTAGACCGGCCGTCTCAAGCAGAGAGGAAATTCCCTGCTCGTGTAGTTAACGAGCATGAAAAGATGTGAGGGCAGTGGGAGGAAGAAGGATGCTCGAGCAGCTGCAGTGAACTTTGATTTTACGGGCGCGGTTACGCGCTATCTCTGTGGTCAACAGTGGCAGGTGGCTCTCTGCGCTCTCAGCGCGAAGAGACTGTATGAAAAGTGTCCCTGGAGCGGCCATGTTTTCTGACTCCAGTGTTTTGTAGAGTTGCGCGAAATCGCACCCGAAAGAGTTGGCTACCTGCCTCACTTCGTATAACATTCCAATTTGTTGCTATCACAACAATACCTTCACCAGTGTGGTGAAACTGTGACTTTTTATTTCTATTTCGTTGATAGCCGTAAAATTAAACATTACGTTTTTGTTTTTGTTTTTTCAGCAGGCGTCCAACAGTGTCCCCCGGCGCCGCAGTGCCCTCATCGCACAATGGGAACAGATGATCCACAGCACCGACGTCGCCAAGTCGTAAAAGAAAGAGAGATTGTCATTTACTTCAGTATGCATATATATGTATAAAGGCCGATAATCTATTTCTGCGAGCCCAGTGCGACGCACAGTACTTCAGATCGTTTTGTATTTTGCCTTAGTGAAATCTTTTTTTTTTTTTTTTGAATGGGTGTCTTTGAAATAATGCTGCACCTGTGCTACGAATAGTGTTTGTACACAATGAGCTGGTTTGCATTGATGATTTCGAAGAGCAGCTTACTCGAGTAATGAAGCAAGAATGAAGATGTGAAGCGCCATCGTGATTGGCAAGAAAGTGTTGTTGGTTTGACATGTTGCTATTTTCTAGTGCAAAGAAGGGAGGGCAGAAGTTAATTTTCTCGTATTGCACGATGCTAGGAGATCATACATACGAAAACCACACCTGGTTGAAACCCAGCGCGTGCTTGAAGGCCCCGTTGTAGTCGGTTTCCACTATGAATTCTGCCCACATCAAGTGGGCTCCTCTGCAAATAGTGTCCTCTGTAATTTGGCTCCGCTAGAAATGTGTGCTTACGCATTTGAAGTGGTAAAACACCATTTAATGGGTATTTTGCCGAAATAGCTTTATAAATCAGTTTAGGGGAAACTGCAACATTGCAATGTTGTCACATCACCGAGACGTGTTGTCCGCTGTCAACTCTTAGCCTTAGATGGCGTACACGAGCAGTTAACCTTTGTTGCATTCTCCAACTTCAAGAAGCCGACCCACGATACTTTTTTTCTCTCTTTGTATATTGCACTTGGCGGTGAACATCCAGTGGCAAAATCGAGCGCTACGCAATGATCTGGTATGCTTCAAGCAGTACGACCTGTATGGCAGATGCATGCCTGCGACTTTCACCGTTGCCACATCTTGCAGCTGTGTCACACTTCGCAGTCGCGACTGCCACCGAGTGCAGGGGCGTAGCTTTAGATACATGTGGCATGATGTAAGCTTTATATTCTTAACATTAAACACCGTGAGGCACGCGAATGCCACCCGTGCTGATAATTTGTGTTCGCAGAAGGGCGAAAAGTGATATTAACTAAAATGTAACTAACACACACATATATATATTTATATATCTTTGTTTTTGTGGTTAGGACAAATATATTTTGTAGAAACATACAATAAAAATGATTTCATAGTCAACCCGTTGTGTTATCGTGCCAGTTTCATCTTTGCACTAGAAAATTGCACCGTTTTTATTCATGTGTGTTTTGATGACTGTACTTCAATAGTGCAGTCATCAACCTATGGCAACTATGATTTCATAGTCAACCTATGGCTGCTAGATATTTGTTTGTTTTTTTCGACGGGCCATGGCATACTATCATGCCACGGCATTTACTTACAATTTGTTGGCAGCAGTGCTCTCGCTAGGTTTTGTGAAGGGACAACGGTGGCCGTTAAATACGCGATGCCATACCACGAGAGGCTGCTTCACTTCATACACAACATCGGTCTTGCGGCCTGTATTTAATGCACATATATGCAAAAAATATTATGCCCTAAAGGGATCATAACACGGTCACCCACCAACTCGTGGTTTTCAGCTAAAAATTGAAGTAGATCGGCGATTGAGCCTGTGCATATGTGAAGGATGTACTGTGAAAGAATATTTCAATGCAAAATGGGCCCCACAAGCCGCCTACTGTAAACACCGCACATTGACCGTGACCGCTTTTTTTGCCATGGCGTGTGTGACGTCGTGTGCTCCATGGAGTGGAACCGTCGTATTCTCTTAAGTTTCAGCCGCTGACAATCTGTCGAAATGAAGAAACCTGCAATAGCTCCGTTGTACACGCAGCTGACCGTGAAACAAAATCGTTGTCTTGACAGATGCTCGCAAAGCAAGCGGCTCGAAACAGCAGTGCTGTCAGACTCTCTGGCGGCTCGGGTGTTCATAAAAATGTTCATTATAAATTAACTGCATCACCAAATGTGCCGAATTGTCACCAGCTTGTTTGTGAACAACCAGGGATCAGTCTACGCAACACTGATTATGAGTGAAAATTGCATTTCATGGCCCCTTTAAGGTAAAGTCTATGAGAAAAAAAAAAAAAGAGTGAGGATAATGCGCACAGTTTCATCACGCATTTTACGCCTACACAAGCTGGGGAACACGTGATGTGCATCACTAAGACAAAATGCCAGTGGCTTTCAACACCAAATGGAGTTTAAGTAGATGCCAGTATCTTGTACCACTTCGCTGGAGTATATTATGAGACTGAAAGCGAAAGCGCATGTCCGTGCTCTGGCCTCGTTTAGAGTGTGTTATTTTATGGGAAACTAGCAATGTACAGAGTAGTGTTCGTACCTGTTTTTAATGCGCCCCCAAACATGGTGTGCATGATGGTATTTTACAGCTGAGAAGTAACAAAATTACTGTTACGTGAGATTCTTGGTGTGCATGCAATTTATATATTGGGGAAAATGGCCAATTTCACAAGCTGCTAGCTTCTTTCCCAACAACCACCGTCAGTATAAAAACGCAGCTGTCAATTAACACATTGCCGTCTATTCATACTGTTGCACATTCCATGTTCAGCAACCATAGCGAATAGGGTTTATGGCCTTTGTCTCAAAAACAAGTTTTTAGCTTGTAGTCTCCAGAATGCCAAACACTTTCGCTGCTGCTTCATTTCCACAAGCTTAAAGGTTCCATAACAGGGCCACCGCACAATTTGTGATTTTTATCGGTGATAGCTATTATTATATTACAATTATAGTTACACATTAAATAATAATAATGGAGGCTATCCCCATAATAATGGGAATAGCCTATGCATAAATAAAAAGTGTACGGTAAACAGGCCCTAGAAACCACTGGGTAGTAAAGCCCGCCAACCGCTCACGACTGCCATTTTAGCATAGCGTGTGTGACCCCATTTGCTGCATCGAGCAGCGCTGTTGCCTTGTACCAAAGTTTCAGCAGCTGCAAATCGTTCAATTTCGGCACCAAACTGAAGATATCTCGATTTCACGTGCCGCTCGCACAGAAGGCTGCTTGTTATGTCACGGCTCGCGTGTGCACCAGTGCTGTCATACTCTCGTGTCACTCGCTTGTTACTAAATATAGTCAACTGCAATATTAAGTACTCGACCAAATGTACTGAAATTTCGCACGCTTATTTGCGAATGCAGAATGGTTAACCCACAAAACAGATCATGATAAAAAAAGGATGTCATGGCACAGCCCCTTTATTGTGTAGAGTAACTTCACTCAGCGAGCTTTTTCCAAGAAAGCGGAGTGCAATCGCTAAGCCGAGTTTTGTTGTCATTTTTGGTAGCAAAAGCGATGACTGTTGCTTGGAAACTATAAGCTGCTGATAAGGATAGATATTGTGCCTTATCCAACTATCCCACAAAAGCATATTTTTTCGGGCTTATAGGAAAAAGCGTCCACCTTAGAATAGTGTGAAAAGGGTACTCGTGACAACTTCACTCAGTACAATTACTGAGTGTAGGTTACAGTAGCGCAGTGGCTATGACAAATATCGTACGTCATTATGTATGTCTAACCGGCTTATGAGATGTGATGCCTGGCACATCTACAATGTATTTCTTTCGTGCGCTATGGTACTGTGAGTGAACGTTGCTATACTCGTAGTGCACAGTGTTGGCACAACGCCTCCTTTATTTCTTTCAATGCCAATGCGTACCCGCGCTTATCAACGGGAGCCCTCGGTCAATCTTAGTTCAGAGAGTGGTCGTGATGCGACGCTGCATGAGGGGTCGCGCTGCTTGCGTCACAAGTGCTTCCGAGTGGTTTCCCCCAGAGGTGCGATATACGTGTTTCCCACTACAGTATCGTATGTCAGTCATATCTGTCCCTTCGTGCTCCTTTTTTTGTGGCTCGAAGCAACACCGCCACTGCATCACGGCGCAGCGCATCTAGTACCGTTGCAGTGACGCTTCCCCATTGGTTGCCTGCATAGCGCCACGAACGGCGACGCGCTATCTCAAAACACCGTATCTTTTACAGAGCCAGCGTGACCGCCAACATAGTGAACACAAGGAATGGAAGACGCCGCCCCACGGATCTGTACACAACTGAACAAAAATTACGATTTCCATCGTGAGACACTGCATGAGGGGGCTTCCTCCCCCATGACAGCAAAGCACACGCGAAGGGTAGGCGATGGGCGAGAGCAGGGAAGGGGCTAGAGGAGAGGATGGTGAACGGCTAGATCGGGTGCATCTGGCTGGCATTGATAAAATAGAGGAGGCGTTGGTTGGCAAATGCTGCTTTTGTAATTGAAGCCAGCCTAATGCACTTGGTTTTTTAATGACACTTTCAGAGCAGTGTAATCGCTTTCCTATTTTCTTGTCTGATTTTGAAGTACTGCCACAGCTACTTACATAAGTGCAAGATGCGTGGGGAATCGCCTCCATAACGAGCTCGCACGACTTTAATTCATTCTTTTATTTTTGCCTGAGGGGATAGTTGTGCAGGCGTGTGGAGCCCTGAAAAAGTTCTTATTACGAACCATTGTTTTCCTGCAAGCCTCTGTGTTGCATTCCACACTTCTGTAATTAGATGCCATTGCTGCTAAAGTAACAGAAGTGCACTATTAATAAACGTATTTGGAATGCCACGGGGACAGTCGCACTATTGAGAAATTAAGGTCATGCCCGTTTCTTAGTAGTGCTTGCAGTTATTTCAAGAAGCATAAATGCATAAATTTGCGTCCGCCAGCCAAAGCATGGCTTTAAAAATTGCACACGTAGCCACCTGAGTGTTTTTGGAGACAAATTGTGTGAGTGAGAACATATGCACGAATAACTGATAGTCGAATTCGTGTGTGTGAACTGGACATGGTTGACTGCGTGAAATGTTAACTGGTAAAAGGTAGTCCCTTCATTCGGTGATTTATTGGCAAAACTTGTGCGCACCTCTCAATTGACGGTGCAGTAATGTGAAAAATTAACAGTTGGGTGTGTTGAGCTTTAAAAAATTGTGACTCAGATGTATAGGAGGTAGCTTCCACGAAGGCACAGTTGACATGAAGCAGCTGTAACGTCTAGTAACTATTTGGCCAGCATTGTCGACAACCATGTCGGTGGTTCTGCGACGATGAATCCAGCAACAGCTTTTAAAATTTTACGATGAGAATCTGTGTCCTAACCATTCCCTCTTAACGATGCTAATAACATTCTGTACAAATAGTACTGGCCAACGGTACTAAGATGATCGCCAATCACTTCTTCCCAGAGTCGCCAATCACCGGCCATGTTGTAATGTGTTGCTCACGGTTCCACTTTATTGTAATGTGTTGCTCATGCCTCCTAAAGCAAAACCAGGATTGTCGCATCATTTCTGTAGCTAATATGTTTCTATTTACTTTATTTATGTGTGTTTCCAACTTGACTTGGGAAGTGAAACTCACAAGAGGAACAGTGTCATTTCCCACTCATAATTGTATTGTAGATGTATGTGATAGTGGACAGCTAGCATTGAATGAATATGTTTTAATTTGTGTTCATAAAACGGATATTTGTTGTGTCATGCACCATAGATTTTTTGCTTAAAGGGACCCTGTAACACTTTTATAAGTAGCCATGAAAGGAGTTTAGTAAAGGAGCTTATTGTGTCACCTATTGACCGCTGCAAGAAAATTTTAGAATCTGACCATAGGCGCGCAGTTGCACAGATGTTTCGCACGATGCAACTGCTTTCTCTCTTCTATGGAAGCGCCGGCAGCTAAGTACGTAGAAATGTCACGGAGAAGAGGGTATGTCACGCGTGCCTCGTGACCTCGAGCCCTTTCTTTGTTGTTTTTTTTTTCTTCGAACGCGCCGTTTTCAATGCGATCGCGCGTTCGATCTTGGCACGTCGCGATCTCCCGCGACGACACTCCTCAGCCCGCCATACTCATATCAGCCAACGGCGTGATAATGGGACTTATGACGCTATGATTTTTTAGCATATATAGCAAAATTTGTCGAGCGAAAAAGAGTGATTTTAATAATAATTGTTGGGGTTTTAACGTCCCAAAACCACCATAAAATTATGAGATACGCTGTAGTCGAGAACTCCAGATATTTCTACCAACTCGTGTTTTTTTTAACGTACACCTGAATCTAGGCACAGGAGCCTCAATCATTTTCGCCTCCATTGAAAATGCGGCCGCCGTGGCTGAGATTTGATCCCGTGACCTGCGGGTCAGCAGCCGAGTGCCTTAGCCACAGTGGCGGGTGAGAAATCGATTTTAAGATGACTTTGGTAATTAACTGTAAATTCTAAGCCGAGTGCAGCGCTGTAATATTTATATCGCATGTTCTCAAGAGGAGTCCTTGCTGTGTTTTCTGACCATGCTCAAAAAGTGTTGCACGGCCGCCTCTCCCCTCCCGTCCAGATCCTGTTGCAGTGTTCCTTCTTTGTTGTTAGCGGTGATTGTAGGTTCTGGATTTTATGTGGAGCCTTGCATGCAGCTGGATTTACTTGATATTTCGTCGATGGTACAGAATTTGTCAGTTGTGAGAGAGAGAGAAGACTTTTCCTTAACTTTTTGCTTATGTACGAGGGCACTTTACTAACCGTGCGCCGCCAATTTTAGCGAGTCGTGTATTTTTGTAAACTTAATAAAGGACTACACCGGATACTTTCATTGTCTGTTTGCACTCACTCGCATTTTTACCGAAGCTGCAAAAGCTTTCTAGCAACCATTGTCACGGCTGTCTCTTTCATTGTCATCGGCCTGATTAAGCCCATTAAGACCTGTTCCATGTTCCACTGGTCAACTTATTCCTGTGCCTGTTTCTGCCACGTCATACCTGCAAACGTCTGAATTTCATCTGCCCACCTAACCTTTTGTTGCCCTCCCAAGCGTTTGCCTTCTCTTGAAATTCTGTCACTTACCCTTGATGACCAACGGTGATCCCACCTAGGCACTACGGGCCCGGCTTACGTACATTTCTTCGTATTCCCGATTTCAACTATGATAACAATATCAACACCCGTTTGTTCCCTGACCCACTGCGCTCTCTTAAAGGGTCACTATATAGACGTATTAGTAAAGCAAAATTTCACATTCCTGAAAATGCCAGTCTCATCGCGACACGACACTTGGTAAGCGAGAAAACGCGCAAAAAGAAATTCGGGGTGTAGACGCCACCTTGAGATTCCCGCACCACAGTGACGTCATCAATTTTTGAAGGCGTTTACTGGGTCCTACGTAGCTTTTAATTGATAAAATTGAAGTACATTGTAATTTATGGGTGACATAGACTTAGCATACGAAGTTTCAGAAAATTTCATCTAGCCAATGTTGCCAAAACACGAAATATACAGGTCCGTTCGATTCGCCTGCACCACGTGAACCAGTTCACGAGGTGCTGCACCTTGCCATTCGTTTCAGCGGTGCAGCATTGACATTGTAATAATACTGATTGTTGGCCTAGTTGGTATTTACTTAATGGCATGATTTGGCCGCAAAAAAGACACACACAAGAAAAGGAACACTCAAACGACAAGCACAGGCGGCACTTCCAACTAAAGCAGACTGGGTGCAGACCCAGACTTAAGTACGAAAATATAGACATGCGCAGTCTTCATACAGCCTTACGCTATCCAACAATCAAACAATCTTGTCTCCGAAGCATACAACGTCACCGACGGTTCACTGATACACCTTTCACCTTTCTTTTTAATGTAATAGGCTTCCATCAGCTCACGCGCAGTTTTGTACCTGCTTCTACCCAGAATCTTAAACTCATTAAAACGTGGTACACACCCACAGGCTTTACAGTGCATAGGCAAATGCGCCAAGCCATCGTTCATTAAATTTAATTCGTGCTCCCTAACTCGTTCATTGATGCAGCGCCCGGTAATCCCGATGTACGAGTTGCCACAAGAAAAGGGAATCTCATAAACAACGCCTTTTGCACATCTCCCGTACATCGTGGCGTGTTTTTTTCCGCAACCTTGACGGCTCACCTCCACCTCCCGAGCAGTTCTCGGGCACAGCTGAGCCAGCTTTATGGGCGCGGAGAAGGCGACAGGTACCCCATACCGGCCTGCTACCTTTTTCAGGTTGTGGGAGACCTTATGAACATAAGGAATCACTGCAGGTCTTACGGTTTCGGTTCTTTGTTCCTCCGTGGCAGCTCTAGTACCATCACCCTTAGCTTTCCGCAAAAGCGCTTCAGAGACAGCTGTCAATAGCGAGTCAGGGAAATTCGCAGCTAAAAGTCGCTGGATCTGGTTTCCGAATGATGCCTGCGTCATGTGCGTGCACGATTTCTCGAGAGTAGATCCCAGGCAGAGCGTAGCTATACCACGCTTAACTATTTTCGATTGGCAAGAGTCATACGGCATTACACCTTTCTTGGCGCGAGGAAAATATTGCCAGCACGTTTGCCCGTCATGGAAAGTTAAGCGGAGATCTAAAAATTGCAGGGTGTTACTTTGCGGCAGTTCTTGTGTAAAAACGAGTCCTTTTCCGTGAATCCTAAAAATATTTAAAATGTCATCGCAGCGCGTCAAGGAGCCTTGTCTGTTAAAAAGAATTAAAAAGTCATCCATATACCTAAAAACTTTGGCAACGTTCAAGGCGCTATGCAGATTAAAAGCTTCATGGAGCGACCTGTCAATACTAGATAAAAATATGTTGCACAGCAACGGAGCAATACAGGATCCAATGCAAATGCCGCGTTTCTGCAGAAAAAAGCTGCTTGTCGAAAGATATAAAAGTGCTACGTAGGTAGGCTTCTAACAGAGTTAAAAAGTCGTCTATCGTTACACCAGCCGTATTTTGAAAGGGTATGGCGCCACTTTCTTCTATGCAGGATCTCACCGCAAAGAAGAGTTCATCATGTGGAATTGAATAAAAAAGATCTTCCACATCTACTGAGAAGCCATTGTTGAGCGAGTGCTCATTATCTCTCAAGAACTGCACTATGTCTTTTGAACTGCTAGTGAAGAAGGGGTCCTTAATCTTAACGCACTTCAGCACCTTCTGTAAGTGCTTACTAAGTAAAAGCTGCCATGTGTCCCGTTCACTCACTATACTTCTGAAGGGTACCTCAACTTTGTGTGTTTTTGCGCTGAAGAATACGTTTAATGCCGTAGCTTTCATTTTTCTAATATCTGTTGCTAACTTATGCAACTTGAGGTCTTTACATAGCTTGGAAACCTTACTCTTAACCTTTGATTCAGACTTCTTAATCTGAACAAAATTCTTTCTTATAGCCTCTGCTGACTTCAAATTAAACATTTCTCGTGAAGCACTACAAAACACCCTTCTTTGTCAGCTTCCAATATGACAATATTCTTTTCCCTACACAACGCTACTGTCTTTCGCATAACCTCAGTTTTATGACTCTGCCTGGTACCAGAAACACATTTTTTCAGGCTATCTACACCATCTAACAGACCCTCTCCTTATCCTCTGCCGAGGCTTTACTAGCCACAAATCTGTTAAGTGCCGCTAGTTCATGCACAGGAACACTGGCATCGATGCAATACTTGGGTCCCTTGGAAAGAAGCGTTGCCGAAGTCCTCCGGTAGGCTCACGTTTCCTAACATTACCACATTTGATGACTTCGTCGTTGATTTACTGTCCTTGTTAATTTTACAACATTGTCCAATGATTTGTTTCCACCAGTATTCCGTCATATGATGGATGATGCGTCTGGAGGTTCTTAACTTCTCTTCCGCTACCCATGAAACATCATTCTTCAGGTGCACAATGCGTAGCCAGTCGTGAAGTAAGCGTACTTGTCTCCACAATTCTGAACGCAGAATTTTGCACAGCCGGGCATTGTGGCCCTTAGAAGAAGCAACATGGCCAAAGAGGGAACTCACTTCAGGTGGCGTAAGTCCTTTGCGTATGCAGAAACCGATGTATCTTGCACGGCAGGTAGTTGCAACAATGGAACTGACGATGATGTCGACGCTTGATAGGAAGTCCGGAGAAGACACACACGAAGAGAGGCCAGTTGCACTAGAAATATATTGGTAATAATACTGATTGTTGGCCTAGTTGGTATTTACTTAATGGCATGATTTGGCCGCAAAAAAGACACACCACAAGAAAAGGAACACTCAAACGACAAGCACAGGCGGCACTTCCAACTAAAGCAGACTGGGTGCAGACCCAGACTTAAGTACGAAAATATAGACATGCGCAGTCTTCATACAGCCTTACGCTATCCAACAATCAAACAATCTTGTCTCCGAAGCATACAACGTCACCGACGGTTCACTGATACACCTTTCACCTTTCTTTTTAATGTAATAGGCTTCCATCAGCTCACGCGCAGTTTTGTACCTGCTTCTACCCAGAATCTTAAAACTCATTAAAACGTGGTACACACCCACAGGCTTTACAGTGCATAGGCAAATGCGCCAAGCCATCGTTCATTAAATTTAATTCGTGCTCCCTAACTCGTTCATTGATGCAGCGCCCGGTAATCCGATGTACGAGTTGCCACAAGAAAAGGGAATCTCATAAACAACGCCTTTTGCACATCTCCCGTACATCGTGGCGTGTTTTTTTCCGCAACCTTGACGGCTCACCTCCCACCTCCCGAGCAGTTCTCGGGCACAGCTGAGCCAGCTTTATGGGCGCGGAGAAGGCGACAGGTACCCCATACCGGCCTGCTACCTTTTTCAGGTTGTGGGAGACCTTATGAACATAAGGAATCACTGCAGGTCTTACGGTTTCGGTTCTTTGTTCCTCCGTGGCAGCTCTAGTACCATCACCCTTAGCTTTCCGCAAAAGCGCTTCAGAGACAGCTGTCAATAGCGAGTCAGGGAAATTCGCAGCTAAAAGTCGCTGGATCTGGTTTCCGAATGATGCCTGCGTCATGTGCGTGCACGATTCTCGAGAGTAGATCCCAGGCAGAGCGTAGCTATACCACGCTTAACTATTTTCGATTGGCAAGAGTCATACGGCATTACACCTTTCTTGGCGCGAGGAAAATATTGCCAGCACGTTTGCCCGTCATGGAAAGTTAAGCGGAGATCTAAAAATTGCAGGGTGTTACTTTGCGGCAGTTCTTGTGTAAAAACGAGTCCTTTTCCGTGAATCCTAAAAATATTTAAAT
>WOVY01001987.1:0-153259 GCA_013436015.1 Rhipicephalus annulatus | reverse complement strand
CCATCTCTGAGAATAAGGTGGAGGGCTCACTGAAGCTTTTCTTATACATGCATCTTTTTTCTGATGAGCATACCTTTCTGTACATGTTAAGCTTGGGGCACCCACTTTTATATTACACGCAAGGAAAGTGGTCGAATGTACTTATGCATAAGATTCCGTCATTTGAAGTATAAAACAAACAAGAAAATGAATGCCAAAAAAGTAAGCTCAGCTCTCACGCCACCAATATTCTAACCGTATCTTACTTGCTTTATCATAGACGTGTTCTGCTTTCCATGTTTGCCCCTAAAACCTATAAAGCCTCATGCAGGCTTGTACCCAAATACCCTGAAAGAATATCAGCACATTCAATCAGAACATGTTCCATCATTTCCTTAGCTCCCCCACAACATGTAGATTGTTCTTTTTTTATTGAATCTCGCTTTATAACTATGCGTTCCAAGGCAACCCGACCTCGCTTCGAACAGTAAACACGCTTCCCTTGGATTATCATAAAACCTCTCCCACCTTATTTCGTTCTTGCCCTTTTGGTAGTTACTGAGAGCCAGCTTCTTTTCCATCGCTGTCATCCAATAAATATTATCCACTTCTCCGAGTCTTCGCTTAACGCTCCTTGTTGCCATATCGCCCACATTTCGAGCCCTATATTTACTGGTGAGCCGCCTAGTTCTTTTTCTCCTTCTTAAGCCTCTCTTCAAATCTCATTTTGCTCTGAGCTTCCCTTACTTCAAATTCAAAGTCTGTCATTCTCATATCCCCATTTACAGCCTCATTCCACGTCTGTAGGAAAAAGACACTTCTGCCGGGCTTATTGGCGTAGAGCGCTAAGCCGTCATAGCGATGAAATCGGTCACAAGCAAACCATCCACATTTGACATAACGTTCACTTCACCTCTTTGTCGTCGTCTTCCATGCACTGCGCGAGCACTGTTCGCAACATCCTCCGCGGCCAAAAATATTACTTGCACTGTTCTAGAGGACAAACAAGTTGAACCGGTCTCGTGGGCTCCATGCCGTCTGCTAGTTCGACTTTACATGTCCTGACGTGCCCATCATTACCCTTTAAGGTTTCAACAACTCTCGCTAATTTCCAAAACGTAACAGGTACTTTGTTATTTCCAATTATGACAATGTCACCACACTCTGAAGTGTTTACTAGCTTCTCAGACCGGCTATGCGCGCTTCTGAGCGTCAGTATGTATTCCTCATGCCAGCGTTGCCAAAGGTCATTTAGGTTTTGTTGCCTAGGTCTCCATGTGCGCAGCATCTCTGTGCGGCCTCCCGAGTTATAGCTAAGTTGCGCTTGCGGAATGGCCGTGAGGCGTCTACCCAACAAAAAGTGTGAAGGAGTCAGTACTTCTGCTTCAGCAGTATCATCAGAAATGTATGCCAGTGACCTAGCATTACGGCCTCGACTTCTTTTAGTAAAGTGTCATGCTGCTTGAAGCTGAAGCATCCTTTTCCTAGAGTTTTCCTGGGGCAGTTTTTAACCATTCGATTCATTTGCTCCTGCCTCCCCACCATGGAGTGGGGTCAGCAATGAATTTTCACGTGATACTACTTGATGCACAAAATTCCTGTACCTGCTCATCTCATAGAAGTCTACATGACAACTTAAGCTCGCGAATTGCTGCTATAGACGTTAAAGCACTATCAGAATATGTGAAACTTGGTAAACCACGATGTGAAATATTACGACGAAAAGCCAATGAAAAAGAATTCACAGTCATGTCACTGACAAGTTCCAAGAGAACTGCTCGTACTACTGCACAGGTAAACACCACAATCAATGTTTCACAGAACTGCCCCCTTTACAGAAACTGGATGAGTGAAGTCTTCAAATGGGTAACACTTCGAGAGTCTGTCCATCAGTAGGGGGCCATAGGAGCTGAAGCAGCTTTTAAGCAAAACCTCGCACAAACACCGCACTGGCCAAGCACTTTTTAACACACGACCACGCATAATGCAAAACTTATCACACAGCTCTGCAAGTGTGACACCGAGACCACTGTGCATGCAGAATATGTCATGTTCGTTGTCTACTATGAGATGTGTGCATCGACTATCTGCGTGTAACAGTATGCGGCATTTCACACTTTCCGACGCATCAACGTTGTTTAGGCGGGCCTTGATCCTGATGATGGGCTTGTTATCCAAAAAAGGATGATTTATTTATTTATTTATAGATATGTGGGGTTTAACATCCCAAAACCACCATATGATTATGAGAGACACCGTAGTGGAGGGCTCCAAAAATTTTGATTACCTGGGGTTCTTTAACATGCATCCAAATCTGAGCGCACGGGCCTTCAGCGTTTCTGCCTTCATCGGAAATGCAGCCGTCGCAGCCTGGATTCGACCCCGCGACCTGCGGGTCAGTAGCCGAGTATTTTAGCCACAAGACCACTGCGGCAGGGCCCCAAAGGGGTGAACGTCTCGTATGGCCGACGACTTGTCGAAAGATTTTTGCCAAGTAAGGGCCACAATCTCATTTTCAAAGCTTTGTCCTCACTGTTTATCAAAGCCTCCTGTAAAATTGTTTGTGACAAAGCTGTAATAAATACAAAATTCTTCACTTTAGTGTTTCCAGTGTTATAAACTGTAGGAGAGACCCGATATTGCTAATGATATGTCCTGAACTACCAAGCATAAAATGTATTACTAATGTACAGTGCTACTAAGAAGTACAACTTGAAACTTCTAAAGATATTTAGTGATTCTGTGAACATATACTTATATGCCTTTTCTTACCACTTTGAATTCATGCAGCATGAGAAAGAACAAATAGTTTAGCTTTTCCATTGTCTGCACAAGTGCGACAATGGTGACTAGATGCTCGCAATGTTTTTATGGGGGTCACAGTGTCGCGACGAGAAGACTCATGAAAACATCAAGAAACCAAACTACACCTGGCACAGCAAGCTTTCAATATACGTGGAAAAAGTGCATCCATGGTCTAAAGTTTGTCTTACCGGCGTCGGTGCACAACTTCAGAGGCCACAAACCCGCATTTTTTATTTGGTGACTTTCACTGGAGTCGCTGTTGAGACAAAAAAAGGTTTATTCTGCTAAAGAAGGAATCTTGAAACAGACAGCCTGTATCTGCAAGGTTTAGCTTCATACAAAGGCTAATGAGAAAAGAAATGCTACTGAGTCTTGCATATAATATTGCTTTTCAAACCAAATATTTCAGGATCTAACACTTTAATTCCAATAAGAAAACATACACTTTGGCTAGTTTAAGCCTGGAATAATGTAATGTATCCATTCCACTTCTTTTTTTGTCACTACTCACCAGCAAATTGCATGGTTATTCATCTAGAACGATGCCAAGATTGGCTGTTTGTGAATAGAGAACGACAACGAATGGTGGTGAAAGAAAAGAATTTATAAGATATGCACCAGCCAGGCAAGCAGTCTCATCAAAGCGAAATAATGGGAGAAGTGACTGGTGTTGGTGACAACATTAATGGTACAAAAAATCTAATGATGTCATACTTGATTTGAAGATGTGGCGTTGTCTTGTCGGTTTTCCTTGACATCTTTTTCTGTTGCGCTTACTCACTCTTTATGGTCATCATGACATAGTAGATCGCATAATCTGTGGCATAGGCGTGACATATGTGAAGGTAACAGCATGACATATCACTTGGTCAAAGGGGAGCCAATCACGAAGGCACTGCAACATTTCGAGATGTGCACAAAGCTTGGGGCGGGGTGGGAGGCGCTAGGCTCAGTACAACTGAGGAGAAAAAGAGGATGGCTCTCTCATTTGAGTTGTCCAAGGCGAGTATATAAGCGGCGCTGTGAGTTTTTGTGGTCCTTCAAACCATTAAGGACTGTCGCACTTCATACAGTTACCAGTTGGAGTTTGATGGTTCAAGTTTGAGCTTGCCAATTCATTGAAACTCCGAAAGGCCATGGGACATGAAAGATAACACATTGGTCTGTTGAGCTTCTGTGCTTTTATTCTGAATATATACAACAGTGTTCACCGAATGCTGCACCTTCGTACTGTTAACGGTCACTACCACAGACAGCTGCTTACTCATTTGCTTGAGTGAATATCTTGCGGGGCCAGGTGATGAAACTGAGCTAAGTAAATGATATGAACAGATCTCACCTGTTCTTTCTGTATGTGCTGATGTACAATTTTTGCTCTCAGTAACATCGCTACTACTGCCAGATAGCACTAATTATGAGAAAAATGGAACCGTGCCACAAACAGAGACACGATTGTACGGCATCAGCACGCTGAGAAGCTCCAGCCAGATGTAAACGCGACAAAACAAAAACAGCAAATAGAGGCGAGAGCTCTTCACCTCCATGATGGTGATATATTTGTTTTGGTTTGTTTTATTAGCAAGAAAGCTTTTAAACTTCTATGCCGTAGGCTTGGCAAGATTTTATGCTAAAACAGCATTTTGAAACCGGTGCGAAGAACCTTTTTGTGTAATTTGGTGCAACTATTGCGCTGCTAGTAATGGTGCCCTTAAAACGAGACGGTGCTTAGCTTTACTAAGCATGTGAGCAGCCGCCACGGAAACATGGCTAACCCCTTAGTTTTTTACGCTGCGCAGGCTTTTCTTTACCAGGTGGCCTCCTGCATGAATGCGTCGCTGGCCCTCTTCGTGTCCCTGACAGTCCCGCTCTGCGAAAAGCCTGTGAAATGCGTACTTCTGGAAGGTGTGCGCGCATGCATCGATGTCTTTCCTCTGATCACCCGTCTTCCTGATATCAAACTGACGAGATCAATGTTGAAATCAAGTTCCGCCCCCTATATATATGCCACACCGTATCGCTGGACTATTAGTGGGCATATGAGCAGCCGCCATGGAAACATGGCTAATCCCTTGGTTTTCTAAGAACGCTCTGCAGGTGTGTAACTGCTTTTCCATCTTTACTAGAAAGTCAGACAACCGATATTCGATAATGCTCCCACCCACAGGTCCTTTGTGAAACTTTGTGCAAATGCCTTGATTCTTCCTTGTTGCTTCTATGCTGTGGTGATAATGAATCAGACCCTGGTCTACCCAGCACTCCATCTACTCAAACAGAAAGTGAGTCCGAGCACACTCAGATAGCGACAATGATGCAGATACTGAAAGACACAAATGACAGCATCAAGCAACTCTCAAATCAGTTTTCTACTGGTCACGCTATGGCCGAAATATAGGCAATAAAATCTCACCAGGATACATTAGAAACCAGGCTTGTTGACATGCTTGCTCACCTTGAGACTATCGAGTGTAAAAGTAACGAACCTAGCTCCCTCAGCGGTGACTTTGCTGCGATGCAAGAAGCCTCAGTACGGTTGACGTCTGAGCAAGTTTTGATCCAAAATCGCTTGGACGACCTAGAGGATAGGTCAAGGCGTGACGTGATTATATGCGGTATTCCTGATGCACATGAAACTTGGCAACAGACTGAGCAGAAAGCGCTTTACATATCCTCTGTGCTGGGTAGACAAGTCTTTGAATTCGAGATTGAACGTGCACGCCGTTTTGGGCTTTTCGCACAGGCAAAGTGTCAGCCTGTTATTATAAAATTTTCTTGTTTTAAAGCCAGAGGAAACATTCTGGCATCAAGGTCAAAATTAAAAAGCGATGAAGATGTCTGTTGTTGAAGACTTCTCTGCCGCCACATGCCTTACTAGAAGACTTGCCGAGTTCGCCAAAGGCCTACTTGGTTCACCGTGGGTTCAGTTGCGGTACAACAAGCTCATTGTTAACAATAAGTACTAGAGTATGACGGTATCAGAATTACCCAGCTCAACTTATCTACTTCTATTGAGCCATGTGCAAGTTCACTTTCATCTACCGCACCGTGTTCGAGTGATGAAACACTAACATAGGTACATGCGAGGGGATGTGGTGATTTCTTAGCAGTATCTAGCATGTCTATACTACTGGCAAATGTCAGTGTAGTTAACAAGCGTGATTCACTTGATTAAATAATTGATACGTACGATTCAGGCATAATCGTTCTAACTAAAACCTGGCTTCACCCAGGCATTGCTGACAACGAAATATTTCAAGACGCGCACAGCTTTTCCCTTTATTGCTGCGATCGATAATCGCGTGTTGGAGGTGTCATGTTGGCTATGTCACGAAATATACTGTCTTATTATCTTTCAGTCAAATCAGTGCTTGAGATGGTATGGGCACATGCCTACTTATGCCACAAAATCTTTCTATTTGGGGCCTACTATTGTCGTCCCGACAACTCTGCCAGCTTTGTTGCCGATTTACATGACGCCATTGATACCATCACTTCACGTTATCCTAATGCTTTCATTTTTCTGCTGGGAGACTTCAACTTTCCCAACATTTCCTGGTCTTCTGACCCTCCGGTATCGAAACTATTTTCTTTGCAAAACTTCAGTTTCATTAACCTCTGCTCAGTACTTTGTCTCCACCAGATCGTTTTCCAGCCTACTAGGCTAGCGAGCAATTCTAAAGACACACTGGACCTAGTGTTTACAAACTGTCCCGATATAGTTTCAGATTTATCATACTTACCTTGTCTGAGTGACCATTTAGCCCTATTCTTTGAATTAAAGTGTTTCTATTCTCCAAAGCAAAAAAGAACCGCCTTAATTTCAACAAAGCCAAATTTGAGGCTATTAATAATGAGCTGTCTAGCTTTGCGGAAGTGTTCTTGGAAGGTTTTGAAAGTCAGAGCACAGAATCTAACTGGAATATGTTTGCATCAAAAGTCCACAAATTAATTGACAGATATGTTTTTATGCGCACTATTTCCTCCCATTCCAAAGCACCCTGGTACACCTCGCACATACGTCGGCTATGTAACAGAAAAAAAAAAACAATTCTTCCATTCGGCAAAACACTCTTCCTCTGAAATGTAATGGGACACGTACAAAAAGGCGAACAATGCATACCTCTCAGTGCTTAAGACCGTCCGCAATAAATTTCTGCAAATACTTTGCCTACTATGCTCAGTAATGACCCAAAAATGTTCTGGTGGACCATCAATTCAGATCGAGATAGTGAAATTGCGTTGTTAGATCCTTCTGGTGAAACGATTCCGCTCGCCGATTGTCCTACAGTGTTAAACGAAGTATTTTGTCATAACTTTGTTCCGCATTGGTGCGACCTTTCCCGATTCGCAGTGTAACTTATAACTTATAACTATGGACCCAATTATCATTCAACTTCTTGGTATAGAAAAAATTTTGAAATTACTGAAAGCATCTTCAACTCCAGGAATAGATCTTGTCAATGCTAAGTTTTTAAAAAGTAGCAAGGTATATTAGAGCGTTATTCTGTCAAAAATATTCCAACAATCTATCGACCAGTCCACCCTACCACCTGATTGGAAATTGGAAAGGTGGTTCCGGTGCATAAATCTGGAAGGAAAAGGTCTCCCTTCAACTAACGACCAATTTCACTATCCAGTATTCCGTGTAAAATCCTTGAACATGTCATTTTCACTAACATTGTAAAGTTCCTAGATGCGAACTCATTCTTTTCAAATGCTCAACATGGCTTCCGCAAATCTTGTGAAACACAGCTGGCTTTATTTACCCATAAATTACACACCATCCTTGATTATCATTCCACTACTGATTGTATCTTTCTCGATTCTGCAAAGGCCTTTGAAAAAGTTTACCATAATTTATTTTTCAGGAAAATAAGCAGGTCAAACATTGATCATAACCTAGCTTCTTGAATTGAACACTTTCTAAGCGGTCGTTCACAATATGTGTCTGCTAACATTTTTCCCAGCTACGTCCCGTTCATTCTAGCGTACCCTAAGGTTCGGTACTCGGTCCCATCCTTTTCTTATTTATATTATTGACATGCCTGAATTTATTACATCTAACATTCATTTATTTGCTGATGATTGTGTGATATATCAAAAAATCTCTGACCCAAACGACTTTACAATTCTTCAGAATGACCTTACTTCTGTATCTATTTGGTGTAAAACCTGGCTAATGGAACTAAACACTACTAAATGTAAAGCTTTATGTATTTCTGGCACATCTTTCTCCAATACTTATTGGCTTGACAACTCCGTTCTTGAACCCGTAACATCCTATCATTATCTAGGTGTTCACATAACACTCTCACGTGGTCTGTTCACATTAACAAAACTATTAGTAATGCTAACCATTCATTAGGTTATCTGCTACGCAACTCTTCTTCTGCCCCTGTCCCTTTAAAACTCATCCTTTAAAAACCTTAATACGAAGTAAACTAGAGTGTGCCGCATCGATTTGGGACCCGTCCACCTCTGTTCTTGAGCTAGTCCAAAATAATTCTGTCCGCTTTATCCTTGGCAACTACATTAGCACCGCCAGTATCACTTCAATAAAAGACTCCTTAGAGCTTCCGTCACTCGCGTATTGCCGCAAATTCTCCCGCAGATGTCTTTTTTACAAAATATACTACAGTCACACCCTGCATGATAACCACATTCTCCCTCCATCACACATCTCTCGTTCAGACCATCCCCAAAAGGTGGGAATCTTACGATGTTCTACTCGCACATGTTAGGAGTCATTCATTCCCCGAACCTCACAAGACTGGAACAATCTTCCAGGATCAATCACGTCCATTAACCACTCTGCTCATTTTCATGATGTTTTAAACTCGAATGTATTGTTATGCAACTAACTAATTATGTGATTCTTCTCTTGGCAAACTGTCTGATTCTTGTTTGGTTAGTTTAAACTGCTACTGTAACTTGTTTTTACTATGTTATGTTTTCTCACCAACAGTCTGATTCTTGCCTGTATAGCTACAACTTGTACTGTTATTTTTTCGCTAACATGGTATTTACACAACAAAGTTTGTTTTGTGTTTCCTTTAAATGTACCACTCCCCTTTATAGTGCCTCTGGCCCCCGAGGGTAATTCCAAATAAAAAAAATAAAAGATTAAGACAATGGTACCATTGTACTGTTGTACCACATTGTGGGAACAGTATTTTAACTTATAGTTAAAGTAGTACTCGTAGAAATAGATCTGTTGTATAACTAAGTACTACATGTCACTTTTACAACATTGACATGCTTTATTCCGCAAGACTTTGAAGTGAATTTAAGTATGTTTTTGTAATTCAAGGAAGGTTTATTAGGTGCTACTGTTTTTTCATGTTGCCCTTGCCCATCATTTGCGCCTTTCAAGCAAACCGTATCAGCTTTCTGCTTTCTGCTTAATTTTTTTAGGACATAAATGTACTCGCATTGGGTAAAGAAACGCACTGTGTATGCCTGCTATGTTTGTACATCAGCTGGAGCCTGGAATACTGAGAAAAATATGCCATTCCAGTTAGAGATGAGCAAATGTAGGCCAGTTGCACTTTCCACGACACCTCTTTATTAGACATTAAAAAGAAAACTGTCAATGATGATTGTGAAAGAGAGCAGTAAACATGCCTAAAAACATTGCTCTAGATTTTCCACGCATGTGTTGTGAGCAACAGCCATTATCATCTAAAATTCTCTATACATATTCCCTGCCTTCTTAGCAGACTATCAAACCAGACAAGTACAGTCGAACCCTGCTACAACGAAAATGACGGGGCGGGGAAAAAATTTCCTTGAAGCGAAAATTTCGTTGAAGTGAAATAAAAAAAAATATAGCTGATATGAGCTAGCAAAACAGAGGATCGTTTATTCTAAAAATTCAAAAATTGTCCGCTGCTTCCTATTCTTTCCTAGCAGCGTCACGTCGTCATTCTCACCCATGCATAGCGAGGCCATGGTGAAAAACACACTAAAACATGCCTAAAACCGCCTTCATGAATGAACCAAACATTTGCATTAACACGTTAACACCAGCAGCTGTCCACCGTCAAAAGTATGCGACAGCGCCAAGATGAAGGCAGGGTATCGTGGCTCAGCGACTTTTGCATTATTATATGCTGTTCTTATCATCCATCACTCGCGGCTAGCTGATTTTGTTGATAATGCAGATGAACAGCCGCTCTGATTAGTTACCACACTGGCCAAGTGCAAACATAATGATAAGCATTTGAATCGGAAAAAAACATTGTTCCGCGGTAGCACCCAGCAGCTGCGTGAAGCAAACCGTGAACTGAGTGACTGAGCTTCAGCTTGGGATCGCCTGCGGCTCGAAATAAGCCAGTAGCAAAAACAGGGCAGTCTCACTGCCATCGCTATCGAGCAATGGCGGCGTCCATGCATGTTGAACAGCGGCTGTATAGCGGCGGTTTCTTGTTTTGGCAACGAGTATTTTAGACTTCGTTGATGCATTTTCAGGCTCTGAAAATGCATCAAAATGTTAAAGATTGGCTTTACTGCATAGCAATAAGTATCTGAGCCTGGAATCGCATTGTGAAATTTTGTTGAAGCGGGAAGATTGAAGAAAAAGTGTTCGTCGTGGCGACAATACTCATGCATTGACTCCTACGGACTGCCGACGGGGAATCGTGAATTTTTCGTTGTAGTGGAGTTTGACTGTATATGTTAATATTTTTGCCTGTGCTCTTTTCGTAAAAGCAATAAAAAGCAACAACTGAAATGAAATTTCTGATAAAAGCATCTTCATAATGTTCCGATGATGCAGCAGGACTTTCCAGTGCTGTGTGCTGGTTTGTCCTGAAAAGATTATGACAAAGTTACGTTTTCTCGAAGTGCATTTGGACGACTACAGCTACTGCAATCAACGGCCACTGTAGTATAATAAATATGCAAAGCCCTTCAGCACAATTTCTTAAAAGCAATCTCATAACAACAGTGAAAAGAGCACTCTCTAAAGGATAAAAGTGTACAAGCATTGCATATTTCCATTGCTCACATAAAGGACCAAACTTAGAGGCTAAAGAAACTAGAGGAAAAGTTCACAGCCGCACAGTGTGCAATGGAACAGCAAATGATAGGCATAATATTAAGGGATTGGAAAGCAGCAAATTTGATCAGAGAACATGGACGGGTAGCCAACATTATAATTGAAATAAAACAAAAAAGATGGAACTAGATGTGCCATGTAATGCATAGCAAGGCCACCTGTGGCCAGTAAGAGCAATGAAGTTGACAACAAGGGACAGGAAACACAGCTGAAGGTGGCAGCGAGTTAAGGGGGCAGACTGGTCTTTGAGGCCAAATAGTGACAAAGAAATTCAATTTTTAAGGGGGGACATGGGTCTTAGGGCTCTCTCATTAATTTTTAAACCAAATGTGACAAAAGTTGGCATGCTTACTTAGTTTGTTCTCCTGATTCTAAAAATGTAGTTATTAGTGCGAACACGCTGTTAAAAGCAGTCTACCTGTTGCCAGTAGCCTCCATTGCGGGGGCGGCGAGCATGTTCACCACAAACGGATTGACTTTCTGTTGTTCGTTGACGCGCGGCGTACTCCACCCTGACGACCCGTTGCCCAGTTCAAGGTCCTTTCGCCAGGCGGGGGGAACCGCGGCATCGACGCGTTTAGCAATAAGACTGTGCTTCCGTTCCGTCACTACAAAGATTGATATCTCTTGTAGCTTCACTTCTGCTTTTTACTTACCATCCTCTAACTATAAGGCTGCAAAACACAGCCATTCTCAGTAACGTTGTCGGCAACCAAAGGGCTCGTACGTGAGTTAGGCCTACACCGGTCACTCGGAGAACGCCACTGACCACGTCGAGTTCGTTCTCCTCGATGTCCAGAGCCATAGCAGGGCTCTTTCTGAAGTTCACAGCGAACGAACGACCGCCACACCCGCTTCACAAATTACTGTAGCACGGAACATCTTTACTGCCACAGGCAGTCAGCAGCACCATGACGAAATGGCGCATGTTCGTGCGAGTCACGATCGTGAAGCAGACGCCGAAAGCGCCCCTTGGCCAATCGGATGCCTAGGTTTTGTCACGTGCCCCAAGCAGCCAAATGAATTGCGCGCTAGTGCTTCTCGATGACGCAGTTTTGCTAAAAAACCAATGAGCAAGGCGAGCCAGCAGTGGCCAGAAATTGAAAATGAAGAACGACCCTTCCAAACGAGACCAACATGAACACGATAGATCGTGAGTAACGGCAACAGTTCAGCGCAGAAAAAGCGCGATTTTAGTGTCAATTTGCCCTCACATAAATCTGACAGGGATGTTATAAATTGATTTTGTGCCAGAAATAATGACGCTAGAAACTAGAAACTTCTCAGATAGGTGCAAAAATAGGCACAGATTTCGAAAATGTCAGCTTCCAGAAGTCAATTTTTTTGCGATTTTTGGCCTTCTGAAACCCGTGTCCCCTCCTTAAAACTGACACATTTGGTTTCTGCAAGTATTTTTTATCTCTCTGCAAATTTTCACACACCAAGGAGTGGTATTTTATTGTAATGTCATTCTGCTGTCCAGATTCTTGAAGATGTTAACATGCAAAACCTGCAAAAATGGGAGATCCACTTCGAGGCTTCTTTATAATTTTCCGGCACCTGTGTTAAAAGCTCTTCTGGGAATTTATGAGCAACTTTATGGGAATTTCGAAACATGAGCACCATAATTGTTGCTTTTTGAAGAAGCTGTGTGTTTTCACTTTCTTCAATCTTTCTCAAAAAAGTAAATCTACAACTGTTCAATTTTAAGGCCTGAATATCTTTGCAGCTAGGGCAGGTAGAAAAATAAATCTTTTTGCAATGAAAACCTGTATGTGTGTAGAAAGCAAGTATGGGAGCAGAGTTTTGATCACAAGCCTTTTTGTTAATTACTCATTGAAATTGTAATGTAATTCCAACAGCTTTTGAAAATGAATAGTTAATTTTGCTGTAAAATAACTAAGAAAGGCTTAAAAAAAAACTCTTGCATACTTTCAATTTATACTCAATAGTCTATGTTGGCATATCTTAAATATCACTTTTAATTAAGCATTTTTTTCTATGGTGGCCTTAAACAAAGGCGGTGAACATAAGTTATCTCAGAAACAAGATGAGTTACAGCAAAACTACTTAAATATCTCAAATCAGCAGAAAAAACTGCATAATCCTGTGCAGTTAGATCAAGATCACTGAAGAAATAAACGAAAAAAATGTCTAAGACCAGTCTGCCCCCTTAAGTGGGAGATGAAATCAAGCAATTTGCAAAAATAAAATCTAATCAGTTACAGATGACAGGGTAAATTGGAGATCATTGAGAGGCCTTTATCCTGTAGTGGACATAGCAGGGGCTGAAGAAGAAGAGGAAGATGATGACGATAAACTCAATATGACGTTACAACCAATTTGTGGTGCATTAAAGTGTATTCATCTAGTCCAGTTGGTTGGGCTGCTTACTAACGAAAGCAGAAAAAGACAAGCAAGAAGATGTAAGTGCCTTCTTCTCTGAACTGTTTTAAAGATAGAGAATAGGTAACACAAGATGAACTTACATAATCAGTACAGTTCAGACGCTTCTTAGTCTGTGACTCCGTGCGCTCGAAGCTCGGCAAAAAGGTTTTCCAGGTAAAAAGGGTCCGGATAACTGTGCCCTGTGTTGTTGGAACCACACTCTGTCTTGTGGTGAATCTCATTCCACGTCACAGTGTCTAACTCTCCTGTGGTGGTCGACTCGCCAATAGTGAAGATGAGCCTCTGATCCCAGGCATCCACCACCAGCTTTAGTGCCTGTCAGAAACCACACAAAATTGATGGCCTGAGACAGAGCTTGTTCATGCACAATGCTCAGGCGGGCTTGTCTGATATGCAAGGCGAGACAAAACTGGCAGCAGGCAGTAGGAAGAACACACTGTGATGCATTGGAATTTATGTGGGACTTCAATTACTTTTTCAACACACTTAGTCTAATACATAAGCATTAATGTTTATTCACCAATTGTGTTGGTTGAAAAGTTAGCTTGGACAGCATAACATGGAAGCCGGACTTTTCCAATACTTTGAGCCCAAAAATGTGCACCAAAAGCAAGAGTAATGAACAATACCTGAGGTGTAGGAACCATATTAATAGTTTTATCATCTACTTGTGAAGCCAGTTGGGCTAGAATAAACTATAACAATTTAAAATACTTTAATAGACAACTCTTTGCAGTAAGCTTGGGTGAATATTTACGAAATTTGAATTTAAGTTATTGAAAATTTTCAAATATTTGGAATGAACAAATAGGTGTATTTATTAGTTTGCATGTAACCCCCTCCAAAAGTGGTTTCACTGTAGTCCAGAGGTGCTATACTATGACTTTACCTACTCAGGGAAACTCCACACTGCCACGAAGCCCCACTGCAAGGATAAATGAACATACAGTTAAACCCTTTTATAAGAGGCATGTTTTGGGCAGCAATTCTTGTCTCTTATAAGGGCATTACATGGGCATAATGCTTATCAACCAGTATTTTACTGTGGGAACACTAGTGTCTCTTATACCCATCTGCCTCTTACATCAGTGTCCCTTATAAAGGGGTTCCACTGTACTATTACACTCACATCGATTCATCATTTTTTTAAGTTTAAAAGCTTGTTATACCAGGTTGTATGCTCTTAATATAGTAAATTTGAAAATGTAGCATATTTTACAGGTTATTGCTAGCATTCTACCGAAAGTCAATTCTTGCTATTTAAAGTTGCTTTCACTTCCTTTGAACCCAAAATGATGACTTTTGCACATGCCTTGTTTTAGTTAAATAAATAAATAAATATATATATATATATATATATATATATATATATATATATATATATATATATATATATATATATATATATATAAGAAGTGTATACTGAGGGCTCGTTTTTCCGTGTTTTACACAATATTAATGAGATCTAATAGACAATAATGCCACGGAAAGTATAGGAAAAGATATTAGACCGAATGGTAATGTAACAAAGAAGAAAGAAAAGTGGGTGAAAAGATAACTTGCCGTGGGCAGGATGCGAACCTGCGACCTTCGAATGACGCGTTCGATGCTCTACCACTTGAGCTACTACGGCAACCATCTCCCCAGCCACTTTATTGGGTTTATATGTGAATTAAACGTGGGAGTGTCAGTCAGCGCCACCAGTAGCCATGGCGGTGAGTGTGGCACACTCTTTTGAGCCTGTTCGGCGTCACGTAGCACGTGAACTTATTACGAGTGGGCAGCTGACCAATATTCCCTCGTATGCAATCTAAACGCACAAAGTCTGCCAGTACGAGACCCTCGTTAATGAATTAAGAAAAGAAGTGTATGCTTAAGGGCTCGTTTTTCCATGTTTTACACAATATTAATGAGATCTAACAGACAATAATGCCAAGGAAAGTATAGGGGAAGATATTAGACCGAATGGTAATGTAACAAAGAAGAAAGAAAAGTGGGTGAAAAGATAACTCGCCCTTCGTCAGTTCGGATCAGAACCTGCGACCTTCGTCGCAGGTTTGGATCCTGCCCACGGCAAGTTATCCCACGGCATGCGCCATCGCCACCAACAAAGGAACAAACTCGGTGCCACTGGAAATATTGCCTGAAATGCCCACCGCAAAGCCATTTCTTTCCTTTAGCCAAAGTACACAAACGTTTCTGACTCTCGCACAACTGCCCGATAGCACACGGTGGCGACGCCAATGAGCATTTCAAAACTGCCGCGGGATCCTGGATACCCAGCATGGTACAGTGACAGAACAGACACAATTGGCTGTCCGTGATACAGTTGTTCCGTGGTATGCTCCTAAACGAAAACTGATGCAGTTTTCTTTTTTAAAACACGGTACAGTCAAAGAGAGCCAAACATTTTACTGCTCGGCTAGTTGCGTGCAGCACTTCGCTCGCTCTGCGCACACCGTGACTGCCGATCCGCTTGCTATTGAGTACACCCTCTCGGCTTCAGGCCATGCACAGATTCGGCGAGTGGACTGCTGGATTAACGGGGCGACGAAGAGCTTTCCACGAGCAATGTTCTCTCCGCGATGCTCTAGCAGTCCTGGCAGCAGACGGAGGCGCATTTGGGCTGTCGCTAAATAAAAACCTGTAGAATGGTAACAACAGATCTACGCTCGCTGTGCGGTGCGTGTGTTGTCATAATACAGCAAGTTTTCTCAGTGCTCGCGATCTGCAAAGCTAAACTCCATGACAGCGAGCTGCTTGCGTTTCTGTAAAGTGATGCACGCTTGAACACGGTCCCGCGAAATGAAGCGGCAGCGATTGGTGACCCAGCGCGTTCAGGTAGTCGCTTACTAAAAGCGTGCAGTAGGCCTAAAGTGACAGTACACCAAACGCGTAGCTGATCAGATAACCGGGGATGCTTACTGTGATAAGGCTTTTCGCCCGCGATAAGTCATACCGGCGTTCTTGTCGGTGGTCGCCACCTTGCCTTAGTTTTTTTCCCAATGGTTACTCACAATCTCATCACCGCAATCGCCTGGAAGCCGAAATAACTTATCAACTAGCTGATCTCCGCACTTATGAACATGACGGAAAACCATTCATGGCACATTGTAGTGCCTGAAAGCTCAGGGGAGCAGTAAAATTTTGTCGCGCAAAATGTTATCGCTGTACACAGGTAGTATGCAGTAACCAGTAGACATAAGCCGAACACAACGGCTTAAGGGGAGATGAGAGTCGAAAAATCGCGTGTTTAGCGAAATTTCTCGTATTTCTGATTTTTATTGCATTGTAATCTTCAAACCTTCTTCTTTCATCTGTGAAAATTTCAAAACTAAATTCGAACCACAAAATGCAAAAAAAATGTGTATGAAGGCATCGCGGCGGCACAAAACTTCGTGAATTTGCGCCGATATTGGCCATCTTTAACTGTGCGCTGCTCCCCGTTGCAGTAGAGTGTACTAGAATGGGGGAGTGGGTCCACTGTGGCCGGCGGCAAGCGGTGCGGGTGAAGCAAAAACGGCGGAAAATTTGGTGGCGCTGCAGTAGCCTTCTCCTGAAGTGACGTCAGTTTCGGCGGGAGCGTGCGAGTCGTGCGGCGGTTCGGGCCGCACGACGCGCTGGCGGGGACGCTGAGCGCTCGATGTTGTCGTCTGCTCGACGCGCCGTCGTCTGTTCGATGCACCGTCGTTCGTGCGCTGTTTTCACAATTTGTCTCCTGGTTCTTTTTTTACACATTATTAGAGACAAAAACAAGTGACATGAAATAAAATGTATGCTTTTTTTCGTGAACGCGTAGGTTTGTATTTCCCTTTGAGCAAAGCCGTCTGGACAAAGAATACGCGGCAGACGGCACGTTTGCGTGCGCAGATATGTGTCTGCTGGTTGCATAACGGAGCGTTCCAAGCTGCTTCAAAAGATTAGAGGATGAGCACGTCTAGGCGTAGAAATTACTGTTGTGTCGTAGGCTGCCAAACCGGATACAGCAGAGTTAAAAACCAGCCCAAGCTCTCACTCTTTGGAGTACCTCAAGACGAAGAAAGACGCCGGCTATGGGACCAGAATCTCAACCGCGCTGATCGGCCCTTGCAAGTCACCGATGCCATTTGCGAGCTGCACTTCGAGCAAAAATACATACTAAGGCAATATGTACATATTATCGAAGGCCGAGAAGTATATATAGAGCGGGGAAAGCCGGAACTTCGCAGTGATGCTGTACCCATAATTATACCTCATCTCCTGAAGTGTCCTGACGAGCAGCCCACACCGGAGCAGTCAACGAAGAAGAGAGCGGCTTCACCACCAACCTGTGAAGACCAGCCGTCAAAAAGAACTGCGCTGCAATCAGTTGAGCCGCAACTGAGATTTGAAGATTGCGAAAGTGCGAGGCAAAGCGACAACGCATTTGAACTTGAAGACGTTGTCCGGCCAAACGACCACTGGGCAATGCACAAGTTTCGTCATTATGACGGAATTGCTTATGTTTCGGCCTCCCTAAGTCGTGAACTCGTAAGCATCGAAAAGACTGTGCTCATGAATTACGGTACCGACCGGAGTGAAGTGATTTGTCGGACATATGTTCGGAAGACGCTGATCTCCGAAAAGGTCGCCTATAACCTTGAAGATGCCAAACAAGTCCTGGACTGCGCAGAATCTCTTCACCCTTGCAGAGGAGCAGGTAGGGCGAAGGACTTCACCTATGACGTTCTTACGAAGAAACTGGAGCAGCAAATCTCTCATTCCGACGGCCTTGTCTTCAGTGTCACGTGCAAAGGAGCGGTTAAACAACAAGGTGAGTGCGGCAAACGTTTATTGAGACGTCACTTGTAATTGTACAATTAATCAATCAGTAACCTGTTTAATGCTAGAACATTTGTGTGGCCCCTAATTTTTGTAGTACTCATTAACATTTACGAAAGAATAGTTTGCCTACAGAAAGTGAAAGTGCATAAATTGCGTTTCAAACATGCATGGTAAAAAACTGGAAGCTCTTCATAATTTTTTTCTCGTATACTTCCAGGTTCTTCATGCATTTCATGCAAGTACGTGAGGAAAGTAATACTCACCAGAAAAAGCTACCTAAAACGAAAAGAGCGAAGAAACTCAGTCTCCACCAAACTGCGGGTCCTGAGTCAGAGAAACAAGCGGATGGCGACAAGGCTGTTGGACATTGCTGGTCGTCTCGAAGAGATGAGGGCAAACAATGCGAATGTCGCGGATAAAATACTAGAGGATAAAATATCGTCACTACCGCGAAAGCAGCAGGCAAGTGTTCGCGCTTGCTTTCAAGCTGCCAAACAAACCAGCAAGCAGGGCATGCGCTACAATCAGGAGTGGATCCTCGAGTGTTTACTCATGAAACTAAAGAGTCCCCGGCTTTATCAGCACATCAGAAAGAACGAAATTCTCATGATGCCCAGCAACACTACTTTGAAAAGATACTTGAGGTCATACGAGTCGGCCTTCGGTTTTAATCAAGCAGTAATGAACACTCTAAAGAAAAAAACCGCGAGCATGTCAGACCTCGAAAGACACGGCGGACTATTGGTGGACGAAATGAAATTGTCAGAACATTTCAATGTGACGGCGTCTGGCCAGATTCAAGGCTTCGTGGACCTTGGAGAATTTACGAAGCCCGAAGACAAGTACCAGCAATGTGATCACGGCATGGTCATCATGTTTGTGCCTTTCGCTGGAAAATGGAGCCAAATTGTGGGCGTTTTTGCGACAAAAGGAAATGTGAGAGGAGACATTTTATTGAAAATTCTCATGGAAGCTATCATCCTCGTGGAACAGGCGGGCTTGTTCGTCGACCACATCACTTGTGACGGAGCCCCCTGGAATCGAAAAATGTGGAAGCTAGCGGGGGTGTCGGCGTCATCGAAGAAAATAAATGGCGCCATACAGCATCCTGTCGACGAGATGAGGAAATTGCACTTTATCTCCGATTTCCCGCATCTGCTAAAATGCCTCAGGAATGGTCTTCTCCAGAAAGGCTTTGCAACACCAGACGGATTGGTACGTATAGATTCATGGTTGACATTTTACAAAGATTGTGTTTTTTGCATACATTGCATTACCTCAACCTATATTTCTAGGTGTCTGTGCATCCGGTTCGGGAGGCGTACCTTCTAGACAGAAGTGTTAGGACACTGAAAGTTATGCCCAATTTGACCGAGACGCATCTGGAACCAAACTCATTTGAGAAGATGAGAACCCCTTTCGCCTTCCAACTATTCGGTCCATATGTCCTACGGGGCCTGGCCTTCTACAAGGAGGACATCGAGAGAAGGTGTGGCAGCATCGAGGCAACTCAGCTGTTCTTCTCGTGAGTTGCGCCTACGTTCCAAATGAATTAAGTGTAATCGTAAACATCTCAAACGCATGATGAGCGCTCTTCTGACATACATTCTTTTTGTTTATTTTGCAGGAAGATCCAACGACTGATCACCGTGATGACTTCCAGGTTTCGGGCCGAAGCGCTGAGACCAGCTTCTACAGACGCGGCATTCCTGTCCAATTTTCTGGACTTCCTGAATGACTGGGAATCATTCAGTGACAACAAGCGGCACTTTCTCAGCGAGTCCACTGCCATAGGTTTTAGGGTCACTATAGCAAATACCCTTTCATTGCTGAAGTACCTGACAGAGAGCGTTGGATTCAAATATCTCATGACATCTCGACTTAGCACCGATCCCGTGGAACATTTCTTCGGCATCGTTCGCCAGTCAAGTGGCTGCAACGCGCACCCCTCTCCGGATGAGTTTCTAATAACCGTCAACTGCTTGTCCTTTTATAACTTGGCGCACAGTGTGGACAGCGCAAACGCAAACCCTGACATGATAAACGCTCTTGTCACTGTGCATGACAGACAGGGTCTAAAGGTCACGCACAAAAAAATTGATGATCTTATATCACAGGGAAAACTTGGCGAGGTCGAAAGCACGATTGCCACGATGCCAGAAAAGTTTGCTGACCACATCGATGTGACTTTGGAGAAGAGTGACTCGAGACTCATTTACTACACAGCAGGGTACGTGGCCAGAAAGTGTGTATTGAAGTTGGCATGCGTACAATGCAAAGAAGTGCTTCTGTTTGAGAAAGCTGTCGCGGTTGCTGAACAGCTCCCTTCGCAATTCACGGAGCAATGCGACTGGGGTGGACTTCTGTACCCCTCACGACAGCTGTATGATTTCATTGCCTCACTTGAAAACTTGTTTACTGAATGTTTCAGTGTTTCCATGTTGCACACAGATAGCATCTCTGACATCCTTTCATTGGTGAAAACTAATTTTCTGAACTCGAAAGCGGTCGGCTGTCCAGACCACAAAGATGCAGTGAGCACAAAGCTCGTTTCGTTCTACGTGCTCACTCGCCTTCACTTCTTAGTGAAGGGAATGAACAGGGAAAACGCTTCGAAACGAGCGAGAGCAAAACACTTAAAGCTTAGCAGGACAACATAGAGCCTGACGTTCCTTGAGCGACGGTGTCGAAGTCTTTCGATGATATTTATTTTGTTTTTTATATTTATGCGAAAAGCTTGCGCAGTCAATTTAAAATAAAATATTTTGCGCATATCACTTCTTTATTGGTGTCTTTCAGACTTCCTATCTATAGGTGAAAACACGTTCATGTTTCGAACAAATGTTTGCATGGACACGTACCGCAGGCACGAAGAGAAAAGGTAAAATATAACATATTTCATTAATACCTACAACGTATACCAGCACTAGATGCCGAACAAAAACTCATCATAAAACCACCGCGACGGACGTGCGTCCGCCCTATAAGTCATTTCCTACGAATAGCACAGTTGCCGTCCGATGTGACTAAACTTCCTTTGCCAACACCCTCACGTAATCGCAACAGGACTGGTTCAGTTTTTCAATAATATCACGCGTCCCTAACGAATAGCTGCAAATTTGCAGAAGGGTTCGCATACTTTAGCTTTAATTCTCGTGATAACAGCTGGTAACTTTAGTCTTGCATCATATTCAATTTGCTGCCGTGAGTCTAAATTTGCACCAAACGCAAACTTACTTATATATCCCAGTTATATTGACATTTTTAAAAGCATCGCAGTTAATGCTCATATTACACTTTCGATGCGTACGTTTTCGCAAAAGCCAAATTCAACTTACGCTCTTGATTGTAAACAATTACCGTGGAAATCACGGTACTTGCGTGCGTGACTACCTATACGAGCAGGGCGTTTCGCAATATAAACATTTAGATTTTGTTGAACTGGCGCGGAAGCACGGTGCGACGCCGTTCACGGCCACGCACGCACGAACGAAGCAACAACGCTGCGAGACTGCGCCAGACGCGCGAGCAGCACGCGAACCGCGCGAACTATCAGACTACCCACCCGTCGCGAACCGCGTGGCAAAGGGGACTTGTAACCATGGCAACCACGGCTAAGTCTTCAGGTGAAGGCGATGGTAGCGCCACCTGGATTTTCCGAAAAAAAACGCCTCAGCGTGGAGCCTTCAGTGGACCCACTCCCCCATTCTAGTACACTCTAGTTGCAGTGCCGCCCGCCATCGCGATCGGTTGGGAAAGTTGCGTCTGGCCTTCTTCTTACAGCTCCGACGACCGCCAGTTTCGTACGTGGGCAAAAAAAAATAAAAAACGAGGCCTTTTTATCACGTGGTTTGAGCGGTTTGAAACGCACAGCACCTTGAGCCGCATCGCCATTGGCTACCGAGTCATTGTCAGCTGTGTTGGTGGCGGCCATCGGCATTTGGTCCGTCTGCTTTTCTGTGCGTCTACGCATATTTCCGCGATGACAAGCCCGAAAAAGTGCAACGTGGGACCGCAGAAGTTTCGAACGAAGCACAAGTTCAAGGGAAGACGGCGTAAAGCGCCCCGAACGACGGCGACGAACGAGAACGCGCCTACGTGTGCTAGGCCTGACGGCGGCATCGACGAGTGCGCGAGCGACAGTGGCTGCGATGAAGGGATTGACGCTGCGCTTTCTTTCGTCAGTGCTTCGGAAAAGAAGCTCGGCTTCTTCGAAAAAGACGAAAGACAGCGCGATGAGGTTTGTGCAACGACAGTTCTGTGCGACACCCTCTTGCTGACGGCACTTGTGGCAGGTGCGGCATGCCCTGCTTGCGGTATTCAAAAACTTGCCGTTCGGGAGCCGGCAGAAAAGCACAAGGGACTTTCGTCGCTCCTCGAACTTCATTGCGAAAACAGCGAATGCTCAGCGACTGTTCTTTCGTGCTCCTATACGTCACTGCGTGTTACGGCGGACGGCAGCAGCCGAGTGAGCCAACGGTACGACAGTGGGAGCTCCCGAGATAGTTTCGCTGTAAATGTGAAGGCGGTGGTGGCTGCACGCTCTGTCGGCATTGGGCATGAGCAATTGTCGAGATTTTGCTCCGTTATTAGACTCCCAAAGCCAATGCACCACGGAGGATTTTTTTCGATAGCAAAGAAGGTGCACACCGCTGCCATGGCAGCTGTGAGTGAAAACTTGCGCCGATCCAAAGAGTTGACGAAAGAAGTAGCAGGGGAAACTGATGTGGCTGTTATGTTCGACGGCACTTGGCAGAAGAGGGGCCACAAAAGCCACAACGGGATTGGCGCAGTTATCTCCTTAGATACTGGCCTCTGCTTAGACTTCGAGGTCATATCAAATTACTGCATGACATGCAGTAGGCACAAGGATATGGGCCCAGACGAGGAAGTGTGGCAGGCATTCCATGGCCCAGTCTGTGAAAAAAATGCAGACTGTTCCTCCCATGCCATGGAAACGGAGGCTGCAATGCGCATTTGGCAGAGAACATTGACTTATGACACCCCACTGCATTTCGTGACATTCTTGAGTGACGGTGACAGCAAAGCATATAGTGCAGTTGCAGAGTCAAAAGTCTATGGTGCTGTCAATATAGAAAAATAAGACTGCAGTAATCATGTGGCCAAGAGACTTGGCACCGCGCTACGGAAGCTGCATGTGCCATTACCACGAGGGCAGAAAATGAAAGAGCCAGCCATTCAGAAGCTCCAAACATACTATCAGATTGCCATAACAAGCAACAGGGGGAGTGTACGGGATATGTACACTGCAGTATGGGCTTCGTACTTCCACTCATGCTCTACTGACAATGCTGGCAGCCACAAGTTTTGCCCTGCAGGAACAGAGTCGTAGTGCAAACATCAACGCGCTGAAGCACTTGGTGAACCTGCACCACGCCACACACCTCTCCTGACAAAAGCACAGGGATTGGCTGTTTTGCCCATTCATAAGCAGCTAACGGATGAGAAGCTCCTTGCTCGATGCATCAAAGGGAAAACCCAGAACGCATTGGAATCCCTGAACAGCAAAATTTGGCTACTTTGCCCCAAGACTAAGTTTGTCTCCCGAACGGTTGTCAAGACTGCCACAGCTATGGCAATCCTGTGGTTCATGCTACTTTCGAGCACATCCTGGAAGAGCTCAACATACTGCCATCTAGAGATCTAGTTACTTTCAGTGATTTCCGCGATGCGAGGCGCATCAAGAGAATGTCCGAGCGTCTGACAGCAGAAGCAAGGGCCCACCGTCGTCGTGGAGTGAAAAGGGCACGGCTCGAAGAGAGTGCTCGCAAGGACCGTGAGGGCACAACCTATGCTGCAGGACAGTTCTAGTAACTTGCAGTGCTTTTCAAAGTTCTGTTGAACATTATGGCTAAAGATTATGCATTTCTAACAACTCTGTGATAAAAAAAAAAGGTTTCAAACTTTCAAATGCGTTTTTTCTCCTTTTGCAGTTTTGTGTGATCTGTGCTTCTTATACACGATAGTTCTTATACTTAGAATTGTCATACCTCTATGAAATCTTGCACATAGCATGATGAAGGCCCATAGAGTGCAAGTATCTATTCAGATTGTCAGTGCTGCTTGATTATGTTTTTCAAAAACTACATAACATTGAAAGCCCTTGGCAACTAGAGCCATAGTAAATTTTTCTATTTTATTATTGTATTTCACCTTTTTACACACAAAATTTATATAGTTTTTTTGCACTCTACAGTTCCAAAGGATCATAGTCAGCTATATCTGCATGCTTTATCTCAAATTTTTATAGGTCAGAATTGTTGCATAACAATGGCCATGATTTTGCAGTATCTGACCTGCAGAAAGAAAACCAAGCAATCTACATGAAAATAAATGACATATCTGAAAAGAGGAGAAAAAACTCTATTAGCATGCCAATTTGTGTTAAGTTCAGACTCTTATTAAACAAAATTGTTTTTCGAGTAGCATCTCCCCTTAAGCGGTCCGCTAATGCATTAGTCTCTGTGAGACTCAGTGGGGGATTCATCGCAACAACGTTTTAACCATTAGTACGCTTAAAGTACTCACTAACGAGGTTTGACTGTAACACGCTCACCTGAACTAGTTGGTTTTTGATTTAAAAAACCATTATTTTTTTTCCACTATAGCAGACATGCACCACTACAGATTACACAGAATTTAGCAATTGTCCTGTGTGAAGGGCATCGGCATGTTAAAGTCTGTGTCAGCCCCGCGTTGGCTCATCACAGGTTGATTTTGCAAGCCCAATTCAGAAAAAGCACTACCGCTAATATCTAGTGCAGCTGATAGCCAGTTGTGTATTCAGTTAACACAACTGGCTATCAATAAAGATGAGATCGTCAGCAACATATTGTCCATAAAAAGTTAGCATGCGCCAAAAGTGGAAAAATACACAAACATCAAAGACAAAGTTAGCAGGCATTCTAAGTACCGTGTTTCCTCGATTCCACCGCGCCCTCGATTGTAATGCGCACCCAATTTCCACGGCGAAAAAAAAAAAAAAACCGCAAGACATCAATTGCAACGTGCATCCATTTTTCTCGCAGGCCCGCACGATCACACCACTCCAAAAAACGACTCCTTTCGGGAGCGTCTTCCATTTAAATATGAGGTACGGGCGAACCTTGTGCCTATCTGACGTGTAACAGAGCATTGCCGTCACTGTAGTTTTACCGTGGACCGATGTCAGCACGCGAACTTGCTTCGCCCCCTTCTTCTCGACGGTTGTGGTGACAGGCATGTCGAAGTAAAGAGGTGTCTGATCGGCATTCCCGATTTGCCCAAGCAGGTAGCCGTTGTTGTGCCGCAAGTTTAGGACGAACCTCTGAAAACTGTGAAGCTTTTCATAGTACTCCTCCACAAAACTTTTCGCATATGCTCATTCCCCTTCGTAGGGAAAAGCCTTTCCTCTTCATAAAGTTAGTTAGCCAGCACCTACTCGCTTTAAATTGGCTCCGCATTAGACCTTTATTTAGGGCTCATTGCATAGCCCGCCCTTGGAGCAGTTCTGTCGTCACGGGCTGCTGTGCCGCTCGCTGCTCAAGCACATACTCGCCGAGCTGCTCTTTAATTTGCGGAAACCGACCCTGCTGTGATCCACTGAAGCCTTTGCGTGAAGCTTTGCTGTCGACAATCTTCTGCTTTTGTTTCCGCCAGTCCCGCACGCACGTTTCAGGAACTCCGAACGACCGGGATGCGGCCCGATTTCCGTCCGTTTCTGCACACGTGATGACCTTTCTTTTAAAAGTGGCATCGTGGTGCACTCAAGTTTTTGGAGTCGGCCCTTTCATGCCGTCAATGCTAATGCACTACAAGATGACGAACTCCTCAGCACAAGTACGAAGTGCCGCACATGGGAAGCACATAGGCAGAAATGACCGACGCACCATGCCGACGCACGTAAGGGGCGGCCATTTTGGAAATGCCAATGGCAATAGAATGATCGTATTCATTTTTTTTCGTACTCGATTCTAACGCGCATGCGATTTATGAACTCACTTAACCGGAAAAAAAGTGCACGTTAGATTCGAGTAATAACGGTATCTCTGAGCAGGCTGAGCTCCTGAAAGTAAGAGCCCTTGAATCGGCATGTGACCAAGGCACACACAGAAGTGATCTTAAAGCAAGCACAACCAGACCACAAAAAGAACCGCCCAGAGAATAATTTTACTTATGCTCTCACACGCAAAATATGACCAAGACGAGCCGAAGGATTAATATGGGCCAGAATTTTTCTTAGGCAGTCAGTAAACTAGAATGGTTACACTAAACAAATATCTTTGCAGCCTTGCTGGTACAATAAAGTGGTTTGCTTAGTAATTATTAACAATGCACTTGAGAAGCACCAACTCGCATGCAGTTGATTTAAAGGGGGAGGCTACCATGGAAGGGCAACTTTTTTGTTTGTTAAGATTTCCTGATGAAATTTTTAGGGTGTTCTAATAATAAAACCACTTGAATAACCACAAAGTTTCATGCATTTAGGTTGAATGGTTGCCCACCCCTTCAAGTTACAGTCATTTATCAGGATAGTCCACATTGGTTTCTTAGTCAAGCTCTGGTAAATTAAATATAGTGCTAGCACTGTGAAATTCACTGTGGTGATTCAAGGATGGGTGCTTTACACTAGGACAAACCCCATTTTTTTAATTTCCCTCCTGAAAAGTTTCAGCAGACCATTGGATTTGGTGTTTACCATTTAGCATTTATCAATAAAATTTCAATTATTTAATACAAATTACAGAAGCAATAAATTTTAAAATGGCTATATAAGTGTGTGGGCTATTTATTAGGGTACATAAAACAAATCTGGTAGAAATCGAATGAACGGTTGCAGAGATATCACCAGGCTAAACAGTCTGACTGGCCAAAAAAGTCATTCTGAGAAAACGGACTTTGAAAGTTTTCAACACATCTTTTGGTCTAAAGTGACCCTGCAAAGTAGCTAGAAATGTTCTTTAGTACTCGTTTCCTTTACCGCTTTTGCTGCTTGTGTTGCAGCCGTCGTTGAGCCTTCTTCACACGGAAAGGGTCTTTCTCCGCTGCCCGTTGGTTGCCGGCATAGTACCGTGCGTTGTCGACATAGCGCCGAGCTTTGGTTGCTCAGCAACCTGTTTGCTATCTTCCGCGGCTAACTCCTCGCATGTCCCAAAATGTGTTGGCAATGCGCAGTCAGCGATGCGTTCACATTGTTTGGGGCTGTAATCACTGCAGTTAGTGAAAACAACAATCAGGCACACTTGAGCACAAAACATCGACACCAGCCTCACTTGTGACGACGGAGCGTTGCGCCGATGGTGTAGCGATCTCAACGTCGCGATAAGCATCAATGCAGTCATCGTCTTGAAGTGACGAAGGAGAAGCTGCTCAGCATCAATGAGACTGTCGCTCACACGTTGACGCGTGAAGGAGCCTCACAGTGCGTACAAGTGTCACTGGACGCTTCTTGAACAGAACCTGTGCTGAGTCTCAAACTTTGTCATGCCCATCGTTGGTGACAGAACAACAATCAGCGTCCCGTGAACACAGCAAAAGCTCGTCTCGCAAAGACGGATAAAACATTGGAAAGCACGTGTGAGAGCCGAGCGGAATGATGGCAAACGGGACACACAAAGCACGCCCAGAGAACACCGGTGCTTGCAAGGCCGGCGCCGGAGCAAACGGCGAGCTAGGCGAACAGATGCGTCATCGCCATAGGTCGGCACTTTGAGAGACTACTCACTCATACTCACTCACCACAATTTTTTCAGCCTTCACCCTCACTCACGTTCATACTCACGTCTACTCCCACTCATAGGCCGTCACTCACGTTCATACCCACTCCTTCTCACACTCAAAATACTCACGTTCATACTCACACTCACTCCTACTCACTCACGTTCATACTCACTCCTTCTCACACTCAAAGTACTCACTCACGTTCACACTCGCTCCTTGTCACACTCAGAGTACTCACTCATGTTCATACTCACTCCTACTCACACTCATGAATACTCACTCACGTTCAAATTCACTTCTACTCACACTGAAAGTACTCATTCAAGTTCATACTCACTCATACTCATGAGTACTCACTCACGTCCATACTCACTTATACTCATACTCAGAGTACTCACTCATGTTCATACTCACTCCTACTCACACTCATTAGTACTCACTCACGTTCAAACTAATGCCAACTCACACTCTAGGCCCTCACTCACGTTCATACTCACGACTACTCACACTGATGAGTACTCACTCATTTCATACTCACGACTACTCACACTTGTGAGTACTCACTCACATTCATACTCACGCCAGCTAGCACTCATAGGCCCTCACTCACGTTCATACTCACGACTACTCACTCATGTTCATACTCACGCCTACTCACAGTCACTCACATTCATACTCACGCCTACTCACACTCTTAGAGAAACACGGACTGCTGGGCGAGTTGGTAATTCATTTTAAGTGAGGTGCGCGAAAAATTGAAGTACAAAAGGAAGACACCTCGAGACAGCGCGCCGTGTCCAGGTGTCTCCTTTTTGTACTTCAAATTTTTGTACACCTAGATTAAGACTCATAGTTACTCACTCACCTTCATACTCACGTCTGCTCAAGATCATAGGCCCTCACTCACCTCTGCACTCACATAAGAATTCACCTCCATACTTATGCCTACCCATACTCAGGCGCACTCACCCACGTACTTTTACATTCACATACTAATCATCATCACAGCAGGACAAAGGCCTCTACCTTGTTCCGCCAGTCAACTCGGTCCTTTACTTGCTGTTGCCACTTCATATCCGCAAACTTCCTAATCTCATCTGCCCACCAAACATTGTCTTCCCTCTTCCCGCTTTCCTTCTCTTGGAATCTACAAAATGACCGGCAGAAAACGAAAGTAACGAACAAAAACCTCAAAGGAAACAGTGCTTTGAGATAGGTGGCAGTGCACTTGAAGTTGGAAAAGGTATATACGTCTACTTAGGACAGGTAGTACCTACGGAGCCGAGCCACGAGACTGACGTATCTAGAAGAATAATAGTGGGGTGGAGAAGATTCGGCAAGCATTCTCAGCTCATGGCTGGTAGATTGTCACTATCCCCTCAAGACGAAGGTATATAACAGCTGCATCTTGCCGGTACTTACCTACTGAGCAGAAACCTGGAGGCTTACAAAGAGGGTTCAGCTTAAATTGTGGACGACGCAGAGAGCGATAGAAAGGAAAATAGTGGTTGTAACCTTAAGAGTCAAGAAGAGAGCAAAGTGGATCAGGGAACAAACCGGGGTTAAGAATATCATAGTTGAAATCAAGAAGAAGAAATGTACATGGGCAGGGCATTTAACGCGTAGGCAGGATAACAGCTGGTCATTAAGTATAACTGACCGGATTTCCAGAGAAAGCAAACGGGTTAGGGGGAGACAGTAAGTTAGGTGGGCAGATGAGATTATGAAGTTCGCGGGTACATAATGGCAGCAGCAAGCACAGCACCGAGGCGGATCATGGGAGAGGCCTTTGTCCTGCAGTGGACGTTGTCAGGCCGATGATGAACATTAACATTGACATAGTGTTACGTGTACTCAGGTTACTCAATAAACAATCGAGCTGAAATATTGTCGCTTTCTTTAAGGGTCGGTAGGTTCCACAAACAGGCAATGACTCAGCGCAATTACGTAGCACCTGCACATTCATTTGTGTGCCATGACGCGCAGGCGAAGCTGAGACATCGTTTAGAATCTCAGTAATGTGTTACAAGCACTCAAAACGCGCTTTCGTAGGCTACGACCCACGCGCGCGAAATAGAGACGCTTTCGACAGCTTCAGTATACTACACGGCTGCCGCTGATTACCCGCCAGAACCCAAGACGTTGCCATGCCATCCAGCTCGGCCGCTTCGTTCGTTCCACTGCCCCTAGCCCCTTCTGACTGCACTAACGGGACAGACGGCCGCCCGGCCACTGGTAGGTGTTCTGTGTCCCGGCGCGACCGTCAAGACGGCGCCTCCCCTCTGCCTCGCCTTCAGATGAAATGCGTTGCGTACGGCAGTTTTGCATTCGAGAAATTGTGTGCATCTTCGGAGATGTTTTCTTTCCTCTGTGGGTCGCGCTCACGCGGAGACTTCGTTGGCTTCGTGCCGGCACTGACGATTGCAGGGGGCCTTATTTATGGATCTGCAGACGCGGTCAACGTTCATTGGCAGTGTACGTACGCAGGGTTATCGCGGACAGCCGAATAAAACGGTAATTAACGAGTTCCGTTATGTGTGTTTTTGTATTAGCCCGCGTTATGTGAATGATAGAATAAATTATCAAGGGTGATTGGGCGCTTATTGCACATTGTGTCTGCACTGTTGAAGGCATAATAAGCCGCCGAAAACCGAAGCGAGGGTAGAGATTGAAACGGCGATGCGAACAGAGTCCGATTACGCTATCGCATACTATACTATCGACGGCGAAGCTCAACCGTCCTCCAAGCTTTCCTTTTTTTTTTTTCTTAATGGGGCACTGAGAAGGCGAAGTTTGCACACAGCTTCGCGTTTGAGAGGGCATGAGATCACTTAAGGTTTTCGTTCAAGGCAACCTTCACTTGATGAACAACGCAGAGATAGAAACTGCAAAATCACTGCGCACAATGTGCGTCGTGCACACAATGTGCTTTCTCTCACGAACCATTTCAGCGTTTTTTTTTTTTTCGTCGCTTGTGCAGTGCATTTCTTTTTTTCTGAACCGGCTCGCGCGGCGATTTTTGTTAAAGGGCTTCTCAAAACCTTGTTAAACCTTGTTTTACATGCATTATCAGCGGGTTGCGTAGACTGAAGGCACAAGAAGTGCAGCAAGAATGGTAGCTATAGGGACAGGCAGTTCAAAGTTATACCCCTGTCACACGGTCACCACCAAACTCCGTTGAACACCGCCAACATAAATCTCCCCTAGGGGGTTCGACGGAAAAGGAATAGTTGTAGTGTCACACGGCAATGACAAGGTTGTAACAGTTGCCATGAGGGGGCTCAATGGGCGCTGTTTCATTTTCGGAAAAGTATTCTAATTTCATCTCTATTGAGTTTTTTTGTGAATCCTCGTTATGCGGTTTTTACAAAAAAGCACTATTAAGAACGTACGCGACTAACAAACCATTAAAAATAATTAAAAAAACGCATTTGCTAAATGTAGCGATGCTGCTAGTGACGCAGGCCACATTGTGCTTTTAGTTGTTTTGTTGCCTGTGTACATGCCCGGTACAAAAGTTCTGATGCTTCCTTGCCTCGTGAGCGCACATTTCGTGTTCTTAAGCCATGAGTGACACAGCAGGTGACGTGAGAAAGTGGTACAATATTGCGCTGCCAGCGCTGGTAATAACGGTGATCGGCTGGCGCCGGCCGGCCCGACTCGCGAGGCATGATGTGTAGGGCATCGGTGTTGAGAGTAAGTGAACCTCTCGCGGGCGTAAATATATGTAAGCAAACATGCGTAGTGAATGAGTACTACAACGAAAGTACGTTTATTATTGCCAAAATGTATTATTCTTTCACTGCGGCCACTTAGTGCTCGAAAATTTTCTCTGACCTCTAGACTGCTGGGGACGAGAATACCTCGTTTCGCTGCGAAAGAAGATTGTTGAACGTCCTTTGCGAAATGCTCCGTTTACCTTCGTTTGCGTAAGGGTGGCCGTGTGACACGGACCGCATCTTCATTGTCGTAAGAACGAGGGAGTTGAACGGTCTTCGCGGGTGCCCGTATGACAGAGGTATTATTCAGCCTAGAAAATTCAAATTACAATAAAATGGACCGCTACCCTCAACTCGAGTTTTGCGCAGTCACCTCGCCCCCCCCCCCCCCCCATCTGATGTAGGATGGCTCCCCCAGTTTCCAAAGTAACTGAAGGCGTTTACGTACAGTAAGCTTGCATGCCATAGTGCCCGTTATTTCCAATGTATTTAGGACGCTGTTGCAATGGTTACAAATATTTATCACACTCATAGTAACTCACTCATGTTCCTACTCGTTGCTACTTACACTCACAGCAATTCATTCACCTTCGCAGTCAAGTCTACTCACACTCATGAACACTCAGCCAGTTCGTACTTACTCCTACTCACATTCATGAGCTCTCACTCACTCCTAATCACACTCATGAATACTCACTCACGTTCATACTAACGAATACTCACACTCATCAGTACTCACTCATGTTCAAACTCCTACTCACTCACATTCTCACTCACGTTCATACTCTCTCCTTCTCACACTCAGAGTACTCACTCACGTTCACACTCACTCCTACTCACACTGACAAGCTCTCACTCATTCCTACTCACACTGATGAATACTCACTCACGTTCATACTCACGGATACTCACACTCATGAGTACTCACTCACGTTCACACTCACATTCAAAGTACTCACTCACATTCATACTCACACTCACAATACTCACTCACGTTCATACTCAATTCTACTCACACTCAGAGTACTCACTCACATTCATACTCACTTATACTCACACTCAGAGTAGTCACTCACGTTCATACTCACTCCTATTCACACTCAGAATACTCATTCACGTTCATACTCACTCCTACTGACACTCATGAGCACCCACTCATGTTCATACTCACTTCTACTCACACTGAAAGTACTCATTCACATCCATTCTCACTCCTACTCATACTGATAAGTACTCACTCACATTCTACTCACTCCTACTCATACTCATCAGTACTCACTTATACTCACACTCACCACATTCAAATGAGCATGAATAAGTGTGAGTGAGTGTACTCATGAGTGAGTATGCCGAGCTATGGTCATCGCACGCAGCATCCAATAGGAGCTGCATGTTCGCCCACTCCCTTGAGAGTCATGCGCTTCCTCCAATCGTGGCTTTGCATCCGAGCCGGGGGACACTTCAAAACTTCGAGAGCCCCACAATCATGAGCGATTTAGTTTCGGCCACGCTGCTGCCCCAGGCGGTAGAAAAAAAAAAAGAGCAAGAATTTTGAGCAAAACAAGACCAAGATGGCGGCACTAGGCTGCGTAGTTGGGAAATTGCAAACGTGAAGCTGGGGTATTTTCAGTGCTTGCTGGCCCCTCCCCGGCTACCGCGACATGATATAATTTGTTTGACATACTTTCACGATGAATTAAACATTGATATTCACAAAACAGTTAGTGTATAAGACATGCTACCCGAATATGTGGTTTTCAAAAAATCAACTCTTTTGCGATTTCTCAGTTTTCAAATAGCGCATGACGCGGCCCTTGAAAACCAAAAAATCGCAAAAAAGTTGGTTTTTGCAAAAAACATATTTTTGGGTTGTATATTACATAAACTACCTATTCTGTAAATATTAGTGCCTAATTCAACCCCCAAGTGCAAAAAAGATGCATTTTTCCAAGCCACCACAGCGCCCAAAACACATGCAAAAACCAAAATCGAACGAAACTTCATGCGCGCGCCATTTTGAGACCATGCGGCCGTCCCGCACCATCTTGATGTTGTTTTAATGGTGAATTCTCTCTCTCTCGTTTGCCACCTTTCAAAATAGCGTTAACGGTGCGGTTCAGATGCTATTCGCATTTCTACAAGATGCGATGCAGAGCACTGATTGGCTGGAGCAGCTCATTCACATCTCGCGGGCGAAAGCGCGCCCGCCATTGGCTGCTGCGCTGGAAGCGGGGGCGGTTCCTCCTGGCGATGGCACGTCCGGCGCCCTTGTCTCCTTGTTGCTCTCTGCTCCGTCAACTTCGATAGATGTTTGCTTACAGGCCGCTTTTGCCTTGCACTGTTATTTGCGATCAGTTTCTCTTCTTTTTTTTTTCTTTTCACACAAGTTTTGTGCCTTTTATTTTTGCTGCTGTGCGTGATGCGGCAACGAAGCCAAAGACGGTGTGCTAGTTCAGAACGCGCAAACGCGTTATGCGGATTCTACGAGGATCAAAATTCCGCTTTTCTGCTGCAAAGGCCCAGAGCGTAGATGCTTGCGCCGGCAAAACTGTGCTGTCGGCTGCCACCAGTTCAGAATACGACAAACCGTGCGTACCTGGAGCCACAAAGGCATTGAGCGCGTCCGAGATCGCTGGATCCAGCACGTGCTCTGAATTGGTACCCTCGAGCGTGACACCGAGTGTTGCTGTTATCGCCAGATCCAGCACTTCGTCAGCATTGGGGCCAATAGCGTACATGGACCGTCGACCCTTCATCTGACGACGCATTTCCTAACTTAGGAAGAAACTGATGCGAATGCGAGACGCCGTTCTCGCTAAACTCGAATCTACTCCAGCGAAACAGGAAAAATTTGAACTGATGCAGCCGGCTCTTGAAAAAGATGCCCTACGTCTAAAAACAAAATTCTAAGCAGCACTTAGAGAAGATGGAGGGAAGACAAAAAAGGAAAAAAGTGAACAAAAAAACTTCAAGCTACTCTGCTGAAGCTTTTTGAGGAAAAAAACATGTGCTGAACTTTCAAAGCCCATTTTCTCAAAATGGACTTTTTAGCTAGTTGTGGTGCTGAGGAAAGCGATTTTTCAAGAACTGCTAATCAGATTTGTGTGCCATTTATTTTATTCTGCTCCTAGATGATTTTGCCAGGGTGTAACAAGCTTCTTTTTTTGAGAATTGGTGCCATTATTATTAAAACAATTATTTTTTAATGCCATAAATACTGCCTACATAAATTCAATGTTGCATAAAATTTTTTGGAGGGCAAATTAATAAAAAAACAGCTCTCTAGCGCCCTAGGATATCTATCCAGGGATCACTACAAAAAATTTCAGGCTTCTGGTATGTCCTGGGATTTCTTTCAGCTCTTCCTCAGGCATACAAGTGAACCACCCAATTAGACCTCAGTAACACTAGAACCCCTGAACACAATTTCATGAAACTTCACAGTTTTACTAGTTTTAATGTAATGAACATACCCTGAAAGTTTCATGAAGATATCTTACAAAATAAAAAAGTTCCGTTTCCAGGGTAGCCACCCCCCTTAAAAGGCAGGAGATCTTATAAGATTGAATTAACCTTTTCAGATGCCACTTATGAAGAACTGTCCATAAATGCATGAAACTGACACAGCATGATATCAAGGCACTCCATATCCTATTGTTGCTACCGTATATACTCGTGTAAGGGCCGCCCTCGTGTAAGGGCCGCACCCCAACTTTGAAAGCGGATATTTCGAAAAAAAAAAAAACAAAAGTTCAAAATGTCCCGCCAGAAAAGTGTAGTTAGTTCATTTACAGCCAGATGGCGCTGCACGCTTTTCCGCTTTTATTCTACTTCCGCCGACGCGCCGACCACGCTGTTGACAGCGCGCCGCCATATTTGCCTTGTGCGGCCTCTTTGTTGGCATCGTTCCTAGCATCGTGTCGATACGTTGGCAGCGCGACTTCAGATCGGTGTCGTCGGTGTCACTTTGTTGGTTGTAGTGAACCCTGCAGAAGCCAGCGCACGTGACGGACGATGGGCCGGCATCTGAGATCATTCACTGCAGCATTTAAGCTGCAAGTGATTGACTATGCCGAGGAGCACGGGAAGCGGGAAGCTGGACGAAAGTACGACGTCGATGAGAAGCGCGTGCGTTACTGGATGAATCAGAAAGATGCCCTCGCCGCTACTAACAGGAGCCGAAAGGCGTTTCGCGGGAAAAAGTGCAAGTACCCGCAACTCGAAAGCGAGCTCGTCAACTACGTCGTCGACACACGAAGGGACGGCTACGCCGTATCGACTGACATGATACGCGTCAAAGCCCTCAGCATCGCTCGCCACATGGAAATACCCCCGGCACAATTCAAGGCAAGTCGGGGCTGGGCTACGCGGTTTATGAACCGTAACCAGCTTTCTATTCGGCGCCGAACGACGATTTGCCAAAAACTGCCGCGCGAGTACGAAGACCACGTCATTAAGTTTCATCGCTTCGTGAATGCTCTCAGGAGGGAGCATGAATACGACCTGTCCCAAATTGGGAATGCGGACCAGACACCTGTGTGGTTCGATGCACCGGAAAGCACCACAGTGGATTTAAAAGGTGCGAAAAGTGTGTCTGTGCGCACGACTGGTGCAGAACGCCAAAGGTGCACTGTGATGTTGTGCATCACGGCAGACGGCAGGAGGCTTCCGCCGTACGTCGTATTTAAAAGGAAGACTCTCCCAAAAGAGAAGTTCCCTCAGGGAATCGTCGTACGTGCGCAAGAGAAGGGCTGGATGTCCGAGGAACTGGTCGTTGACTGGATTAAGACCGTCTGGGCAAACAGACCTGGAGGGCTGTTACAACGGAAAGCCCTCCTTGTTTTGGACAGCTTTAGGGGCCACTTGACCGACCGCGTCAAGAACCGAGTTGCCGCAACTCGTACGGACTTGGCCGTCATTCCCGGTGGCCTGACGAGTGTGCTGCAGCCGCTCGACGTATGCGTCAACAGACCATTCAAAGTGGAATTTCGCCGATGTTACTCTGAATGGATGGCTGGAGGCGTCCACGAGAAGACCCCTACAGGACGGCTGAAGCGGGCGTCGCTCCAACAGGTGTGTGAATGGATTTTGAATGCGTGGCGTGCCATGTCAGTAGAAGTAGTTGCTAAAAGCTTCAAGGTAACGGGAATTTCGAACTCCATGAACGGCACCGAAGATGACCGTCTCTGGGAAGACGCGGACGCCGAGGCGAGCTCCTCCGAGAACGAGGACAGCGAAATGGAATCCGAATAAAAACATTTCTGGCATGTCATTTGTGACTCTTGCACTCTGCTACTGTTGCATAAACAGTACAGACCTTTGGCCTGTACTGCCTGTACTAAATCGGCCTGATTCGTGTAAGGGCCGCACCTAGCAAAATTTTCGAAAAAAAAGTGCGGCCCTTACACGAGTATATACGGTATTGCAAAAAAAAAAAATAATTTTACAATAGATTGTTTTATAGTAGTGGTTCAAAAATAAAGTTTGATTAAATATCTCCTCACTCTGAAGACATTCATGTTATGTTCTTGCATATATAGAATCAAATCTCAAGCTATAAACATAGTGCACATTGGTTTCTGGATTTAGTGATTTTGCGAAAAAAAGAAACAAATATTTCGACGTGGCTCCAGGGTAGCGCAATGTCGAACGACTCTTCGACCATGGTAGTGCCTTCAGCAAACTGATTATATGCAACAGTACGATGAAAAGTGAAGTTAAATGAAGACAAGTTTATTAGGCAGGAGGTGCATTTCATGTAAGCCCCAGTGCATCTTTCTCTTTTTTGGCTACTAAATGACACAACAAGTAAAAAAAAGTTACGTACACAATTGTGTATAAAGTGTCTGAAAGGATTAATGCATGCTTTGCATGCACTGTCAGAGCACCACAACGAAATGCTGCTTGTTGCTTTGACTTTTAAATGCCTGTTTGCATAGGTTTTTCCACATTGCCCCCACTTCTGACTATTGTTGAAGCATGGTGTGGCATCATGGCAATGTGACAAACACTGCTGTCAAGACACACCAGAAAACAATGTTAATGTACAGTCGAACCCTTATAAGAAAAATTGATATGAGAGACAAATGGGTGTAAGAGACACCAGTGTGCCTACAGTAAAACACCGGTTGATAAGAAAATGCATACCTGGTACCCTGCTTATAAGAAATATCTCATATAAAGGACAAGAATTCCTGTCTCGAGCATTCCTCTTATAAAGGGGTTTAACTGTATAACCCAGATCTCCATTTGGCACTTTCAAGAATTATTGTATTTCTACAGAGAATTAAATACAGGAATATGTTGCACCACAGTGAAAAGTGTGACAACAATAAGACCAGGTCCAAGATGGTCATCAAGCAGATTGAAGGAGCAAAACAGTGTATACGTGGCAATACTGTAGATGTACTACACTGTGTTTTTGTTTGGACAACGGCAGTCACTGACCTTTGCATTGCTCTTAAACATAGCCACAAGGCAGGCGTAATGGAAATGATGGCTACAGTGGGCCAGGCGAACCACCCTGCCACTGCGGTTGTAAGACGAGGAGGCAGCCAGTGGTTCGCAGCAGATGCTGCATTCTTCCTACCGGGAGATACAACAAAATGTAGGTATAGCAAGAAACCAACAGGCCTGAGCAGAACATATGGCATGTGGCAGTGCTTATAGACTATACAGAGCAAAAATGCGAACTTTTTGTGCATCCTACAAATCATTTTCGTGAAAAAGCAGTTCTCCAGTGTAAGTACCAGTAGACTATCAGTAAACAAAAAGCTCTTTTCGAACTACTGTTCAACACAACAGATTTTACTGGTTCATTCTGGTTCCCTTTTGTGAGAGACTACAGCACACTTGAATATGGACATGCAGAATACGAGAGATAGCGCAAAAAATTTTAATAATTCGTAGTTTTGAAAAAACATAAGGCAAAGGTAGTACGCATCACAGCAACTTATTTTCTTCGTGCTATGAGTATGCCTCATTGTGTTACCAACTGTGTTGATTGAAACTTAGCAAAACTGTCACTATGGAGTGCAAATAAGACCCTCAATTAAGAGCCATCTATTGTTTTAGACTTGCATCCTGTTAATTTTATCGTGATGGTATGTACAATTCCCTTCACAGTCACAGTCATGTCTGACATCATCAATCATTTTAACAGCATAAATATTTCTAACAACTAGGCTTGTACGAATAGTAAATTTAAGGTTCAAAGCTAATAGTTAAACTATTAGAATACCTTCAATCAGATTAAAACAGTATACATCATATTTTTCACGACCTAACTAACCTACCCTATATTTTATTAAAAATTGAAATAAGGCATGAGCAATTTTTTTTTTTCATTTCAAAGGAAGTGGAAGGGACTTTGAATAATAGCAGGACTTGACTTTCGGTAGAATGCAACGGATAACATGTAAAATATGTTACATTTAAAAATTTACTTTACTTAGAAGTCACTATATAATATTTCAACTTACAAAAGATGGAAGAAACAATGCGAGGGTAATATGCTCATTAATCTTAGAGTGAGGCTTCGAGGCTGTGCAGATTTGCCCTGTAAACGTGTATTAATGGTATATCATCTCTACACTGCAGTGAAACCACCTTCACAAAAGTGTTACATGCAAATTAAGATACACCCATTCGTTCTTGCCGAATAGTTTGAGATCCCACCAATACTTTGGTCCACCTGTACCCAAGAGCAGTAGGAAGGCACCTCTCGTGACGGCACCCCCAAGGTCTGTCGGGCGCTTATTCTGCAGACCAGGGTTGTCGCAGAGGCTGCCATAGGTGTCCTGGATTAGGGACTGTCCCCTTTTTCTTCGAATTTGCATAATAAAATATTTTCGTCATCCAGCAATTTGAATTTGAATCGAGGCAAATTCAAATACCTTATTATTCATTTAAATATTTGCCCAAGCCTACTAACAACGCAAGAAGTGATCAAAGTATTGTTAGGGTGCATTTCTAGGGGTTCAATGTTCAATGTGCTACATAGTATTCTAAGTGGCAGCAAGAATTTTTGATATGCAGTTAATACTGTATTTTCCTAGTAATGATTGAATATAAGAACAGTGCTAACAACAATGACTGGCAGAAATAACACACACAGCACTGTATAAAGAGAGCCTACCGTCCTTGTCTGTCACGCTGTTCTCGTATTCATTGATGTTTTGCCAACCTGCCCAAGTTTCCACGTTTCATTTCCCAGTCAGTGCTGTGCTTTCCAGTGTGTATTCTGGGAGATGCTTCAGTTATCATATTAACAATAATTTGATATATCTGGTCTTGACGGTATTGTCAAAGTTTGTTACATAACAAAATCATACGTGCCATAAAGATACCATCCTTATATATGAGTAAAAGGAATATTATGGTACATGCTGATCATTTATGATAAATGTTCACTACACTTGGATTCAACTTAGTACTTTTTACGACTTTAGGGCAGTTTATAGATTAAAATTTTGAAAAAAATTGTTCAGCCACTAGTGTATCTCAACTGCTGGCATTCCAGGTAGCTTTTGCTAGCCACAGATAAACGAAATATATGACACAAATTACTCAAACACTTCATCTTCAACTTACTGCTGGAATGGTACCCTTGACATTAACTGTGTGCTTTTTAAGAAACTCCTCAGGTCCAAGAGGTTCTGCAAGAGAACGAGGAGACTAAATAAAGGCAAGATAATTGTTTCCTTCATAGCACAAGCAGCACAATCACAACCTGAGATAGCATCTCGTCTAAGGATGCATAGCAGTTTATGAGGGAAGGTCTGTGATTCAGAAAACTACAGTTTACCTCACTTCCAAGATAGGTCAGGCATGAAATGCATTCTGTGAAGTAGTCACCGATGCGTTTTTCAATTAGTAACCAGAACATGCTTGTGATGTAAATGCAACATTTACAAGTCGAGTGGCTTGCATGTGAAAACCACAAGCGAGCCCTTCAATACATACACACCTCAAGGGATGCCAACCTAAATTAATTGCTCGAGTTTCACAAGCCAGAGCCACAATATACTATTACGAGGCATGTTGTATTAGGGGGAATTCAAGTTAATACTACCTGGCATACTTTAATGTGCACCCAACCATATGTGCAGAAACATTCTTGAATTATCAACCCAATCGAAATGCAGCTGGTCAAGGGTGAGAGTCAAGCTCGCATCTCCGAGCTTGGCAGCACAATATTTCAGCCACTAAACTACTGCAGCAGGTGCCTATTTAATAAAGGTACAGAATGCCTATATACTTTTTATTTGCTTTAGATTGAATAGTCAAGGAATTAATACACTCACTCTAATCAGACACTATACCAAGATACCCATCTAGAATTAACAGGTTCAGCTGTGGAAGACTTGTCAGAGGTATTGCTATGCTAGAGAAGCATTTTTCAGCTGTTGATATCCACCTTGCGAGAAAATTGTTCACCTTGCTTGGTATTTCTCCGTGAGTTGTCGGGCAGCTTTATGCCATCAAGTGTATTAGGGCCCTCTACCTTCAGGTTTTTGTTCTCTGATGCACCTTCTGATGTACGCAGGAGTCCAGCAACAAAAGCCGTACGGCTGCTTTTTCGTCCTCTGCGTTTCTTAGGTGAACTGAAATACAGAGGTGTAAATATTATCAGTGGTATATAATTATATCACTAGAACAAACACTGTCTCATCGGAATTTTTTAGAGAAGTGTTTTCTATTTCAGATAAGAAGGCTATAGACACTATCACATGAAATTTTTCCATTCCACCTCTATGAAACTGTTGTGAAACAGGGCCAGGCTTTAGAACTTCCTTAATGAACATTATGCAGCTGAAAAGCACGCAAATTATGGCATATTAAAACCTGTCAATGAAATTTATAACCCTCTTACTTTATAACATTAGGCCTCCGAACACATAAAATTGGCCCAGCAACTATAGGTACCAGCAACCGGAGGTACATTCACGTCTCTGCTTTTGTGACAAAAAAAAAAAAAACCCTACCCTACTGGTTGTGAAATGCTCATCTTAATTGACACTTTGACGTCTAAAATTACAACATGTTTAAATTCCTCCAGTAAAAACAGAGTTCACGTCACCTCACCTTCACCTCATTTCTATTTAGGCTGCTGGGTAAGCTACAAAATAAATTTAAATCTCAGGTATTCTATTATAAAGTGTTGAATCAACGTTATTTTAGGTTGATATTTATACTAATGCTCTTTATCTTCGATGAAATTTCACAAAATAACTCTTTGGTGCAACACAAAAAGGTAAAGTAAGTTGATTTCGATACTTACACCGCCGTCACTACTATAGCGTCGGAGGAGTCGTCACTTACAGGTGGCACCAGTTCTGCTCTCTTTGGATTCCTGTTGTGAGACAAGGTGACAGCATTAACTTGTTGTCCTCTTAGCTCAAAATATGTTCGTGTAATACATACATGCACCAGCAAGATGTATCAACCTTTCCACAAGCACTGTAGAAAGGGATGAGTTGATTTCACTAATTTGGGATGTCAACACAGTTTTCTTTCTGCCATGTGGTAGATTTTTTTTGTGCACACTGTTTATTGTGATTCTCAAGGTCAAGAAAATTTCAACAGCATAGGTAAAAAACACAGACAAAAAATAGCTAACACGGACAGGGGCTGTCCACGGCTCTTTTCATCCGTTCCCGTTTTTTTTTTCTGCGCTGTTAAGTCTCCTTGACGATAAACAACCAGCTTGCCCAAACACTCGCTTTAAATAGTAATTCTGAAGAAATGAGTTCTGACAGTGTCAGACATATACGGGTTATAAGGCCACTTCCTTGTGTTGAGGGGTGACAAATACCAGCAATAATAGCTTGCTTCATTTTTCTGCTTTAGCCAAACAATATGGCTTGACGCTTTAAAACACGAATGAGATGCTGGATGCTGCTAGAGAAATAAGAAAACTGTAGCAGGTTTAAAACGAATGCTCGCTACTGGGTCGAAAAGCTTTAGAGGACAAACTTCTTAAGGGAAACTACATTTGTGACAGACACGGAATTAGCATTCACAGGAGCCCGGCAAGTAAAACTTAGTCAAATAAAATATAGATAAACTACAATGGCCTGTTCGAAATGTGGTGATTTACTGTAAATCAAAAATTATTTAGCAGTTTTTCATGTAGGTCACACTATTTATTACTGTTGTTGATAAGAAATCAAGAGCATCACAAATCTCGTTGGGTCAAGACAAAACACGATGAAAGATGATAAATTTTGCCAACAGACATTTTCACTGGATCAAAGCAGTGAATAATGAGCAGCTTGGGTCGAGACTGGTAGAGGAATGAAATCATCCTCTTTATAGCACTCCATAAGTGAGAAGCTTATTTGGCGAGACTTATAATCTAGATATGAATGCTGCTCTGAAGGTGAACCACTGTAAAAGATGTGAAAAGGAAAGTGAGCGATGTATAAACACTGATTGTGACAGTAGCTTATGACTACATGTAAATGCATATTGTACAAAACCTTTCAGGAGCACTGAGGTCGACTCCAGGACAAGTGACGGCATCAGGTGCCAATGGGTAATTACTTCCTTGAACTCTTCAAATGATGCGGCAGAAACTGGTAAAGTTGTTTCTTTGATGCATGCTTCCAAACTCCACAGTGTATATGCATTCGGGATAGTGGTCCTGCAAGTTAATCTTGGGCATCCCCTGGAAACAATACAGATAACTTGCATTGAGCACTTTTCATTTTATGTATGGTCCAGTTTATAATAAACACAATTATATGCCTTTCAGAACGACTTATGGGCAATTTATAAGACGGTAGCTGAAACGAACAACTCAGAAACAAGTTATAACCAGCTGAAAGAACACTTTTTTTTCCATAGATACTGACGATTAGGGTGACCCAAACCCTCGCTGGATTTTTGGATAGATATGTGGGCTTCAACGTCCCAAGACCACCATATGATTATGAGAGACACCGTAGTGGAGCGCTCCGGAAATTTCGACCAACTGGGGTTCTTTAACGTGTACCCAAATCTGAGCACACGGGCCTACAGCATTTTCGCCTCCATCAAAAATGCAGCCGCCGAAACCAGGATTCGATCCCACGACCTGCGGGTCAGCAGCCGAGTACCTTAGCCACTAGAACACCACGGCGGGGCATGCTAATATTTAGGCGCGCTCTGGTAACGGAACACTATGGGCATTTTGAGCAAGACAAACCACGATCGCTCTCCAAGACGTAAAACCGAAAAAAAAAAGAAAACTGACGCCCTAATTGATCGTTGCATGCAACAACGCAACTTCGGAAATGAAGTTACATACGCGCTCCTTGGCTTTTTCAATGAGACAAGAAAGATTCACGCTGTAAGGGTACCACTTTCCGCTGTTTGTCTGCCACTCCCAGCTGACACCTTTCGCCGGTGCACTGTCGAGGGGATAGAGGTTTCTTCGTACAGGCGAAGTAGAACCTGCAATGGCGTAACGCAGAGGCATGCTCACAAACTCGCATCTGGGACTCCGATGCTGCAAGGATCACGGAAATGATCTGTGCTTACAGTGATCCTGTTCGTCGCCAAAGACTTGCTGCATTTTCACGACATCGACGAAATGAGCTTTCACGTCTCTGCATGCGATGTCGAGGGGTATTTTAATTTCATCTTTGCTCTCTTACTTTATCCTAGCGCGTTCAAGCTTCTCGCACGCCTCCGGCACGCCTTTACTGGGCCAGTATATTTCTAGACACTGTAGCATGAGCAGAAAAGCGGCTGCCACACTCTTTCTTTCCTTTATTTTAGAATGAATGAATGGATGGATAGATAAGAAAGTACGCTTTAAATCGGGCGGTGGCTAGCGCCACCAAGTCGTAATACTTAATGAACCAAAAACTAGATTTTTTTTTCCCTTGAAAAGAGAGTTTTAGGATTCGTACTTTGCAGTGAAGAGTTTAATTCTCACTCGTGCCTTGACATTAGCCACCAATCAGATAACCTGCTTGTAGTTAAGTCTACCCGCTTAAAGTCTATTTTGCCCTGCCGGTCCCTAAACCCCAGTGCTTTGAAGAACTCTGCGCCATCATCCTGAACTATAGGGTGAAGCCCTTTACAGAACATTATCAAGTGTTCGGCAGTTTCTTCTTCCTCTCCACACGCACTGCATACTGTGTCTACCCCTTCGTATTTGGCCCGATATGTCTGGGTTCGCAGTACTCCCGTCCTGGCCTCAAACAGTAGAGAACTACCCCGAGTATTATCATAGATCCTTTCCTTGGCAATTTCCTGCTTAAAAGTTCGATAGATTGCTAGTGCGGACTTCTTAATCATGCCCATTCTCCACATGTCAGTCTCCATTTCCTTCACTTTCTTCTAAACCGATAGTTATTTTTGGTTTGGGCACCTCCTGTTTTCTAAGTATTTACCAGTCAATTTCCTGGTTCGCTTCCTCCATTTTGTATCGACATTCTTCATGTACAAGTAGCTGAAAACCTTCCTAGCCCAACGCTCCTCCCCCATTTCTCTCAATCGCTTCTCAAATTTTATCTTGCTGCTAGCTTCCCTGCCCTCAAATGATGTCCATCCCATATCACCTTGTACTTCCTGACTTGGTGTATTCCCGTGAGCTCCTAAAGCAAGCCTACCTATCCCACGTTGCTTAATTTCTAATCTTGCTTGAACTTCTGATCTCATGCACAAGACCGCATTGCTGAACGTCAGCCCAGGAACCATGACCCCTTTCCATATTCCTCTCACAACATCATACCTATTGTAATTCCACAGTGCCCTATTTTTCATGACTGCTGCATTCCTGTTACCTTTAGTCGTCACGTATATTTCGTGTTCCCTCAGATACTCGGTCCCATTGCTTATCCATACGCCCAGATATTTGTATTTATCTGTTATCTCTAGCGTGACCTCCTGTATTCTAAGCTCACTACCTTCGTTGTCATTGAAAATCATGACTGCTGATTTTTCCTTACTGAATCTAAAATCTAACCTATCTCCCTCGTTACCGCAGATGTCCATCAATCTCTGCAAATCTTCCTTGTTGTTGGCCATTATAAAATATCATCTGCGTACATTAATGCTGGTAGTGCCTGATCAATAAGTTTTCCTTGTTTGACTAAAGAGAGGTTGAAGCCCAGTCCACTTCCCTCTAATTTGGCCTCTAATCATTGTAGGTACATCATGAATATTAAGGGTGACAGGGGACCCCCCTGCCTAAGCCCCCATTTTACCTCTGCAAGGATACCTGTTTGGATACCCGTTCTTCCCACTTTATAACTACTTTGTTACCTTTATAGATATCCTTTAAAAGATTAGTGACTACATGTTCCACGCCTAGTGTGTCCAGTATTCCCCACAATTCCTCTTGAACCACGCTTTCGTACGCTCCCTTGATATCCAAAAATGCTAGCCACAGGGGCCTGGGTTCCTTTTCTGCTAGTATTTCGATGCACTGCGTCAGTGAAAACAGATTGTCTTCCAACCTCTTGTGTTTCCGAAACCCATTCTGCAGTTCCCCCAGCACCCCCTCATCCTCTATCCACGCCTGCAGTCTTTCCTTTATAATCTGCATCGCCAGCCTGTAGACCACTGATGTCACTGTTATAGGACGGTAGTTGTTTATGTCAGCCTTGTCCCCCTTTCCTTTATAGATCATGCTCATCCTGCTAAGTTTCCATTCATCGTGAACTTCACCATCGATTATTATTTTGCTCACTGCCTCTCTCAAAGCCTGCTTAGACTTCGGACCTAATGTCTTTATCAGCATGCTCTCGGTCGCTAGCGTCACCTGTGGCGGACGGTGCAACAAGGCAACACTTTGCATAGCCTCCGAATTAGCGGTGCACAGTTGCAAGTCTCGAACAACTCTCGACTGACGCGCTCCTATGGGCTGCCGGTGAAAAACACTTAGCTGGTACTGCCCGTCGCCGTGATAATAGATGGATGGTTGGATGTGGCTGAAACCCTTTAGATCGGGCGGCGGCTAACGCCACCTAGCCGTAATACTTAGTGAACTAACCATTACATTTATCTTTTTTTTCCTTTAAATAATGAAGTTGAGGATTCGTACTTCGCAGTGAAGGGTTTAATTTTCACTCGTGCCTTGACTTTAGCCACCAATCAGATAACCTTCTTCTAGTTGAAGTCTACCCGCTTAAAGTCTATTTTGCCCTCGCTGTCCCTCAATCCCAGTGCTTTGAAAAACTCTGCGCCATCATCCTGAACTATAGGGTGAAGCCCGTTACAGAACATTATCAAATGTTCAGCAGTTTCTTCTTCCTCTCCACACGCACTGCATACTGTGTCTACCCCTTCGTATTTGGCCCGATATGTCTTGGTTCGCAGCACTCCCGTCCTGGCCTCAAATAGTGGAGAACTACCCCGAGTATTATCATAGATCCTTTTTTGGCAATTTCCTGCTTAAAAGTTCGATAGACCTCTAGTGCGGACTTCTTAATTATGCCCATTCTCCACATGTCAGTCTCCATTTCCTTCACTTTCTTCTAAACCGATAGTTATTTTTGGTTTGGGCACCTCCTGTTTTCTAAGTATTACCAGTCAATTTCCTGGTTCGCTTCCTCCATTTTGTATCGACATTCTTCATGTACAAGTAGCTGAAAACCTTCCTAGCCCAACGCTCCTCCCCCATTTCTCTCAATCGCTTCTCAAATTTTATCTTGCTGCTAGCTTCCCTGCCCTCAAATGATGTCCATCCCATATCACCTTGTACTTCCTGACTTGGTGTATTCCCGTGAGCTCCTAAAGCAAGCCTACCTATCCCACGTTGCTTAATTTCTAATCTTGCTTGAACTTCTGATCTCATGCACAAGACCGCATTGCTGAACGTCAGCCCAGGAACCATGACCCCTTTCCATATTCCTCTCACAACATCATACCTATTGTAATTCCACAGTGCCCTATTTTTCATGAATGCTGCATTCCTGTTACCTTTAGTCGTCACGTATATTTCGTGTTCCCTCAGATACTCGGTCCCATCGCTTATCCATACGCCCAGATATTTGTATTTATCTGTTATCTCTAGCGTGACCTCCTGTATTCTAAGCTCACTACCTTCATTGTCATTGAAAATCATGACTGCTGATTTTTCCTTACTGAATCTAAAATCTAACCTATCTCCCTCGTTACCGCAGATGTCCATCAATCTCTGCAAATCTTCCTTGTTGTTGGCCATTATAAAATATCATCTGCGTACATTAATGCTGGTAGTGCCTGATCAATAAGTTTTCCTTGTTTGACTAAAGAGAGGTTGAAGCCCAGTCCACTTCCGTCTAATTTGGCCTCTAATCCTTGTAGGTACATCATGAATATTAAGGGTGACAGGGGACCCCCCCTGCCTAAGCCCCCGTTTTACCTCTGCAAGGATACCTGTTTGGATACCCGTTTTTCCCACTTTATAACTACCTTGTTACCTTTATAGATATCCTTTAAAAGATTAGTGACTACATGTTCCACGCCTAGTGTGTCCAGTATTCCCCACAATTCCTCTTGAACCACGCTATCGTACGCTCCCTTGATATCCAAAAATGCTAGCCACAGGGGCCTGGGTTCCTTTTCTGCTATTTCGATGCACTGCGTCAGTGAGAACAGATTGTCTTCCAACCTCTTGTGTTTCCGAAACCCATTCTGCAGTTCCCCCAGCACCCCCTCATCCTCTATCCACGCCCGCAGTCTTTCCTTTATAATCTGCATCGCCAGCCTGTAGACCACTGATGTCACTGTTATAGGACGGTAGTTGTTTATGTCAGCTTTGTCCCCCTTTCCTTTATAGATCATGCTCATCTTGCTAAGTTTCCGTCCATCGGGAACTTCACCATCGATTATTATTGTGCTCACTGCCTCTCTCAAAGCCTGCTTAGACTTTGTACCTAATGTCTTTATCAGCCTAATTGGAATGCCATCTGGGCCTGTTGATGTACTACTAGGAACCCTTTTCTCAGCCCTTTCCCAGTCTCGTTGTGAAAATGGAGCCATTGCACCACTTGATTCGTCCTTGTCTATTGTGGTGCATAAGGTACTTCTTTGTTGAAATTTTTCTGTCACCCTTATATATATATATATATATATATATATTCTGCGCCATCCTATATATTCTTATATATTCTTACATATAGTCTTATATATTCAATAGCTTCGTCCCCTTCTAGCCTAGCACCTTGGGCTGTAGTTATAAAACTCTGCTCTAGGCTGGTCTCATTTCTTAGGGAGTTTAGATGGTTCCAAAATTTCACAGCTGCCTTTCTATCTTTTTTATGTACTTCTGCCAGCCACTGAGCTCCCTTTCTTCTAATCTTTTCATTGATCAGAAGGTATGCATCCCTTCTACAGCTTAGAAAGGTTTCCCATTTTCTTTCAACATCATCTGTTGGTTCACCCCGCTGCTTAGCATGTCTGTATTCCCTAGAGGCTTCTTGACGTTTTGCTATAGCTCTCTTAACTTCCTCATCCCACCAAATTTTGGGTTTGTGTCTTCTTTTCCGGGGTGACTTGTCACGCGTCTTAGCAAGCTCTAGCTCAAAGAGTCTAATTAGATTCGTGTATGTCCACACTGTCTTATTATCCTCCCTGATTACTTTCTCAATTTGTTTAGTGGCTATTTCAATTTGACATTCTGGATAAAAATTTTCCTGTAGTTGCTCATCTTGTCTGCTTCCCACTTTCACTGCTCTTCCAAAACTTAGCTTGATACGTTTGTGATCACTACCCAGACTTCTGGAGCCACCTTTATCTATGTGCATTCCCCTGAGCTTATCATACATCCTATGTGACATCAGTGCATAATCTATCGTCGACTGCAGCCTTCCTACCTCCCATGCTATTTGCCCTTCACACTTCTCGGTACTGTTGCAAATGATCAAATCAAGCCTTTCACACATATCCATGATCATTTTGCCTGTCTGGTCGGTATACCCATCTATATATCTTCTATGTGCGCATTCATGTCTCCTAGTATAATTATCTCGCACTCTGTTCCTAACTCCTGAATGTCCTTTGATATACACTCTACCATTGTCTGGTTTTCCTCTCTCTCTGGCCTTTGCTCCCGTCCACAAGTACACGAAACCAAGGAGTGTCATTTGACCTGCCACTTTCCCTTTTAGCCATAAATGTTCCTTGCACTCCTGCTTGACCCTTTGCCAGTCTGTACTTTTATGAATGAATGCCCCAATACCACCCCCCTTTCTGCTGCCTTCTGTTCTATTACAATATTCCCACGCGTAGTCCGGATTGTTCGGAGGTTGTTCCATGTCCCTGAGATGTGTTTCTACAAAACCGTATACCATCGGCCTCTCTTCCCTTAGCTGTTCTTCTATCTTTTCCCACTTCAGCCTGTTCTTACCACCCTGCATGTTAATATACCCTATGTCTGAATTGGCTCGGCGCTCGTGGCTACGTCTATATATGCCCCGGACTCTACATATCTGAGATATTGGTGCCACTTTGGAATTGTATCTGTCCATACCACCTGTCAAAGAGTCTCCCTGGTTGTTTTCCTCGTTGCTAGCTATCCTGCACCCCGAAGGGCTCGCTTGCCCCCCAAAAAAGCTACTGCGCGTCCTGCAAGTCACCAACCCTCCTCATGACCTAGCCGCCCATCGAAGTGAATTCTGTCTCGTTGAAAACCACCCCACCTATGCACACTCTCTGTTTATTTCCACCACCTCAAAGCATTTCTCTCGACTCATCCGCCATATCTCTTGGTTTGCGTTGACAACCGCTCTTTACAGGTTGCTATCACGCACCGGTACCTCCGGTATCGTGCATATCACTACCTGTACCTTAGAAGAAGTGGCGCGCATGTTATCGACGCCTTTCGCCAGTGTGGCTGCTAGTCCTGCTGTATCTTCATTTAAGACATCGTTTAAACCGCCTGAATTTATCACGAGGTTTCGTCTATCAGCTGTTGTTTTGAGTTTTGCGCTCGCGTGCCTCATGACTGCTTCAAGCTTGCGTCCTGGGAACGCCCCTACTGGAACCCTCTTGTCACCTCTTACCCTCTCTTTGATGGATTCTGTGCATCGATTTAAATTCGAGTCCCCGGCGATTATCACATGCTGTGACTTTTTAGCTGGAGTGTCCTGCACCTGGGGGCTACTTGCACCTGTGACGCCGGCTGCTTTGTTCCCTCCCTGCCCCAGCACTACCTCGCTGAAGCTGGGCCTTGGGACAGTTGAACCGGCTAAACCTGTTTTTTTCCAAACTTGCTTGCTCTTCCTTGTCCACCGTTCTGGTTGCCGGTTCCCTACTGTTCTCTCCGTAGGCCGCTTCTTTGTTCAGCTTCGCTAGTGCCTCCTCGGCGGACTTCAGTCTTTCTCCCATTGCCCTCGTGTTCTCTTGCTCTGTCGCCAACGCACTCTCAGTCGCGAGCGCCACCGCGCGGCGTTTGCTCAAAGCTGAAGACTGGCCAACTCTGCTGGGAGCGCGAGCCCTTCCCCTGGCATTGTTTAGAGGAGGCGTTGGCTGATATCGGCGCCAACGAGGCTGTCCAACGGCAGTCTGCAAGTTGCAACCACATAAAAATTTGCCCTTTTCTACACAATGTCATTCGCACAAAAGAAGTTATTTATATTGATTTACATTGAGTTTTGGAATACATAGGTATTTTTTGTGAATTATGCATTTTTTGATAGCTTTATCCGTGATGCGAAAGCTTCATAGCGCCAACCATAGAGTTTCCCACAATACTTACTAGAGGGAACTCTGGCGCTAGTGTCTACTGGAGCTGCAACACACGGCTACAGAGGCTAGAACGCTTAGCCTCTCTAACACGGTGCTTCAGCGAGCATGGGAATGATGGGTAGTACACACATTTGTCTAATATTAGTACTTCTGGCCTGCTTTTGGCTCCGTGTGTGTTTGTGTGGCTTGGAGCTGTTTTCTTACGAAACAAGTATTAGCAAATGTTTAGCAATTGCGCTTCACTGCCCCATTTTTTTCGAATTACTTTTCCAAATTGGCTCATGAAGTTCAAAAGAGTTCGTTCTTTCTTTCAAAACAAAACGGTAACCAGCAATAAACGAAGCCGCAAGTACGATTCGCCGCCCGCAAGTACGAAGACTAGGCAAATGTGTGTACTACTCATCATTCCCATCACGGAGGAAAGAAAGGTAAGGAGAGGGCATGCCCAGCCGGCGCAAGGCGTAAAAAATGTGGCGGAAATAACGTCACGCGCGGCCATATTCACTAGGCACAATGGCGGCGTTGCTATGGTTACTTGTTGCGCAGTGGAGCTGGTCTAGCATGAGCGGCCGCGGCTGGCGGCGAAATGTGTGCCTCCCCAGGTCTCATGCTGAGCCGTGGCGGACAATATCTGTGCTCTGCGCCGCGTTATTGGTTACGCAGTGTTCTCCTGGCAGTTACTGTACTCTTAGCAACGTTTACAAATCCCTTTGTCCATCACGGGGTTTCAACAGCGCGTAGAACAACTGCATATCCATGTGTCGTGCGGCGGATGACGCGGATGAAGTATACTAGTTAGTGTTCAGCGGAATTGCGTTGGGCACCATGACGAAGCTGAATGACGATGAATGCCTTGAAGGTCAGTGACGGTTGAGCAGTGCTCTGTTTGTGACAACGGACGACGCTGTTGAGCCCAGCAAGACGCCATGAGGACCATGTGCACATACGTAGTTTCGTGTTGTGTGTGTACAGTAACAACATGCATGTGCGTATTAAAACACCTTTTCTGTTCCGCTTGGTACACTCTCCACCAGCATTGCATGTAATCTTAACGTAACAGCAACCGCGTTCAACTGTCACTAGCACCGTGCTCGAGGTCACCATGGTCGCAGAATGCTGACACCGGTGAGTTTCACGCGGAACACGGACACAGTGGCAGGACGCCACAGAACATCTACCAGACTGGTGCTCTACTATGGGCGAGCACTAGGCCGTCCAGTGGGCCTAAGAAATCAAGCTGTGTGTTTATATAAAGTGGTTAACGATTTAGAGTACTTAGTACTCTACTATGGGAGAGCTAAAAGCCGTCCCAACTTACTGCTAGCACCCAACGGATGCTCTGTGTTTTGTAAAAGTGTTAAACGATTATGAGTACGTAGTACTCCACTATGGGAGAGCAGAAAGCCGTCCCAGTTACATGTCTGCGCGTAACGCAGTCAACGCCGCGTGACGAAGTTCTTCTGCACTGCTGACACTGTTCCACAGACAACTGCACTGTGAAATTTGTACCATCTCCATAGAAACACCTCAATGGCCCTAGGAAATAGGACAGATTGACACCGTGATTTGTACGCAATTTTCTAGAATCAAATAACAAGATACCTACAGTTGCCAATAATTTAACTGTTGGCATAGTATCTTTAGTTCAATTCATTTCCACTACGTCTTTCAATAGACCTATATGTAAAAAAATGGCCGCGAATCGCCATGCTTGAAAGCAAATGTCGTCGAAGCCGCAGACTTTTCTGCAGACATTTAGTGAGAAGTGGGCGCCAGCTGGCAGGATTGTGTAAAAACGAAAGCTTGAGGTGAACGAGGAGCAGCTTGCAGGCTCTTTTTTTATTGACAATGTTGAAAAGTATGAACGCAGCCACTAGGTCAAGATGGCTGGGCGTTTAGCAAGATCGAACGTTTAGAAGATCGAAAGAAGGAGCATAGTACTGACCTGAACGCTTACCTTATGTCGCCCCGCTCTTCTGAACGCTAGGCGGAAGAGTGGTGCGGGTTTCTAGTGCGTGGCCAGGCTACGCCGACCCGTATGTCTCCGAAGCGAACGCGAGCGCCTTTGCCCTTGCTCGAGCAACCGGCCCTTGGTCCCGGTATCTATCTATCTATCTATCTATCTATCTATCTATCTATCTATCTATCTATCTATCTATCTATCTATCTATCTATCTATCTATCTATCTATCTATCTATCTATCTATCTAGCCGCCTACGACTTTTAGCTTTCCTGGCCTTTTCGATTACGGTATTGGTACCAAACTTGGTATGGCATAACATGACTGTATGAAGAACGTATTTAAATAGTCAAAACATGAAAATCATGACATTGATGTCATGAATGTCATGATTTACATTTCATGGTCTTGGTGCTCTTGCGGTAGTTTCCTTCACAAGGCATCTTGCAAAACTGCTATGGTATGACATGATTGCATGGCTAACACAAGTGACAGACCCTAACATAATAATCATGACATGCGTGTCATGTAACAACAGACTACATGCCACACTCATGATGCGCTCAGGGCCGTTTCGCTAGCTTCACACATGCCAAATTTGGTATTTCGTGACGCCAATGGATGACAAAGGTATGTGATTGGTGTAAACATGATAATCATGAGATGTGTGTCATGTGTGAACATGAATACATACCACAGTCAAGGTGCCAATGCATTTCGACGTAACGCGGTGCGCGTGCTCGCCGGCGTTCACTTCGTCGCGTCATGCCGGCGTTGCCACGCCAGGCCGGTCATGCCATATACTTAAAGTCCCTGAAAAATAAACTAAAGTAGCGCCAACCGCACTCCTTCGCCTCTACCTCCTCTCCCAGCAGCCACAGCAGCGCCTCTAGAGTGTCCACCAGAAAACTACGATTGCGAAAGCACGCGGGCGCACTGGATGTGCCAGACACTTGGCCAGCTCGGGCAGCTCGGGCACTGCTACATATAATGCTAAGTACACAGGCCCCAACATTTCCGCCTCAATCAAAAATGCAGCCGCCGCGGTCGGCATGGATCAAGCCAGAGACGCAACGTTTACACGGCACTAAACGCGGCACGCGTTTCAACTGGCATGCACGTTTACCATCGACGCGGTTACTCTCTATGTGTGATGCTCGAGCTTGACAGTACCGCAACACTGTAAACACAAATACAAGCGAAACGATAGAGTTTAGCTCGCCGGTACTCACCTCACAAAGTCGCGACGATACAGGGTCCAAGTCAGTCCTTTCGATACGCTGGAGCCACACTTCTTGCCGAACGGCATTGTCTTTTCCTCGCGGAAGCGAAAATAGCTTCTTTCCTCTGCTGTACCTGCTTTTGCAACCGCTGGCACAGCAGGTCGGCATCCCGAAACGTGCAGGATTACCGTGCACACACTCATGCGTGGTCGAACTCCGGCTACACAACAATACCAAGCGCGCACGCCTAGCCACAAACAAACACCGCGAAAGTGGACAAACAAAATGGCGTTTGCGATACCTTCACAAAGGCTAGTGTGTCATGCTGCAGATTCTTAGCACCGTCGAGTTTATTACACGGACAGCAGTGGCACTGCCATCGAGAGCGACACCGCTGAGCGCGTCTGCATGCAAACGGTGGGCTATCGCGTTGAGTATTGCCTACTTGCGGTGATGTCTTTTGCCACTGCATGCCACTTGCTTATATACACGTCACATCGTCGCATTTAACGTTACTTTTTATATTATTTTTCTTTCTCAATCACTCTTTCGGTGCATCGCCTAGAACCGCAGCGCCCAGATGCGCTTTAACGGAAACATGAGCACAAGCTCATCTTTGCGGCCAGGAGCCATACAGCCCCTCAACAAGCGTCGTTTACTATCTGCAATGCACGCGAGGGGAGAGGAGTCTGCACATTGACACAAATGGCGCTACTTTAGTTTATTTTTCAGGGACTTTACATATACTCGCAGGCGCGCTGCGCTGCGTTGCTTTGACGCATGTGCGTTTCAGCACGTCCGGCGTCCCTCCGTCACGAAAAGAGGGAGACGCAGTGTTGTCTGGGTAACGCATAGGCGCCAAATGCAGCATGTCGCATTTCGCGCCGGTTGCCATCGGACCGCGCCGACGGACGCTGGTCGCACCTGGCGTCAGACTATAGAGTGCTCGCGTTTTGTTAACGTAGCGTCGTTTGTCCCAGCGTGCGCGCGTGTCAACGCTACATTGAAGTCTATTGGGTCCTTCATGGTGCGCTCGCGGCCGTTTTGCTAGCTCCACATATACTAAATTTGGTGTTACGTGACGTCAATGGATGACTAAATATATGACTGGTGCAAACATGATAATCCTGGCAGGCTTTCCATGTAAAAACATGACAACATATCACGCTCATGGCGTGCTCCCGGCCGTTTCGCTCGCTTCACATATGCTAAATTTGGTGTTACGTGACGTCAATGGATGACTAAGTATATGACTGGTGCAAACATGATAATCCTAGCAGGCTTGTCATGTGAGAACATGACAACATACCACGCTCATGGCACGCTCCCGGCCGTTTCGCTAGCTCTACATATACTATATTTGGTGTTACGTGACGTCAATGGATGACTAAATATACGAATGGTGAAAACATGATAATCCTGGCAGCCTTATCATGTAAGAACATGACAACATACCACGCTCATGGCGTGCTCCCTGCTGTTTCGCTAGCTTCACACATACAAAATTTGGTGTTACGTGACTTCAATGGATGACTAAATATATGACGTGCAAACACGATAATGCTGGCAGGCTTGTCATGTAAGAACATGACAACATACCACGCTCATGGCGTGCTCCCGGTTGTTTCGCAAGCTCCACATTTACAAAATTTGGTGCTACGTGACGTCAATGGATGACTAAATATATGACTGGTGCAAACATGACAATCCTGGCAGGCTTGTCATGTAAGAACATGACACCATACCACGCCCATGGCGTGCTCCCAGCCGTTTCGCTAGCCCTACATATACTAAATTTGGTGTTACGTGACGTCAATGGATGACTAAATATATGACTGGTGAAACATGATAATCCTGGCAGGCTTTCCATGTAAAAACATGACAACATATCACGCTCATGGCGTGCTCCCGGCCGTTTCGCTCACTTCACATATGCTAAATTTGGTGTTACGTGACGTCAATGGATGACTAAGTATATGACTGGTGCAAACATGATAATCCTGGCAGGCTTGTCATGTGAGAACATGACAACATACCACGCTCGTGGCGTGCTGCCGGCCGTTTTGCTAGCTCTACATATACTATATTTGGTGTTACGTGACGTCAATGGATGACTAAATATACGAATGGTGAAAACATGATAATCCTGGCAGCCTTATCATGTAAGAACATGACAACATACCACGCTCATGGCGTGCTCCCTGCTGTTTCGCTAGCTTCACACATACAAAATTTGGTGTTACGTGACGTCAATGGATGACTAAATATATGACGTGCAAACACAATAATGCTGGCAGGCTTGTCATGTAAGAACATGACAACATACCACGCTCATGGCGTGCTCCCGCTTGTTTCGCAAGCTCCACATTTACAAAATTTGGTGCTACGTGACGTCATTGGATGACTAAATATATGACTGGTGCAAACATGACAATCCTGGCAGGCTTGTCATGTAAGAACATGACAACATACCACGCCCATGGCGTGCTCCCAGCCGTTTCGCTAGCCCTACATATACTAAATTTGGTGTTACGTGACGTCACTGGATGACTAAATATATGACTGTTGAAACATGATAATCCTGGCAGGCTTGTCATGTAAGAACATGACAACATACCACGCTCATGGCGTGCTCCCGGCTGTTTCGCTAGCTTCACATATGCTAAATTTGGTGTTACGTGACGTCAATGGATGACTAAGTATATGACTGGTGCAAACATGATAATCCTGGCAGGCTTGTTATGTATGAACATGACAACATACCAGGCCCATGGCACGCTCCCGGCCGTTTCGCTAGCTCTACATATACTATATTTGGTGTTACGTGACGTCAATGGATGACTAAATATATGACTGGTGAAACATGATAATCTTGGCAGGCTTGTCATGTAAGAACATGACAACATACCACGCTCATGGCGTGCTCCCGGCCGTTTTGCTAGCTCCACATATACAAAATTTGGTGTTACGTGACGTCAATGGATGACTAATTATATGATATGTGTGGTTTAACGTCCCAAAATCACCATATGATTCTGAGAGACGCCGCAGTGGAGGGCTCCAGAAATTTAGACCACCTGGGGTTCTTTAACGTGCACCCAAATCTGAGCACACGGGCCTACAACATTTCCGCCTCCATCGGAAATGCAGCAGCCGCAGCAGGGATTTGATCGCGCGACCTGCGGGTCAGCAGCCGAGTACCTTAGCGACTAGACCACCACGGCGGGGCATGACTAAATATATGACGTGCAAACATGATAATCCTGGCAGGCTTGTCATGTAAGAACATGACAACATACCACGCTCATGGCGCACTCCCGGCCGTTTCGCTAGCTCTACATATACTAAATTTGGTGTTACGTGACGTCAATGGATGACTAAATATATGACTGGTGCAAACATGATAATCCTGGCAGGCTTGTCATGTAAGAACATGACAACATACCATGCTCATGGCGCGCTCCCGGCCATTTCGCTAGCTCTACATATACTAAATTTGGTGTTACGTGACGTCAATGAATGACTGAATATATGACTGGTGAAACATGATAATCCTTGCAGGCTTGTCATGTAAGAACATGACAACATACCACGCTCATGGCGTGCTCCCGGCCATTTCGCTAGCTCCAGATATACCAAATTTGGTGTTACGTGACGTCAATGGATGACTAAATGTATGACTGGTACAAACATGATAATCCTGGCAGGCTTGTCATGTAAGAACATGACAACATACCACGCTCATGGCGTGCTCCCGGTTGTTTCGCTAGCTCCACATTTACAAAATTTGGTGCTACGTGACGTCAATGGATGACTAAATATATGACTGGTGCAAACATGATAACCCTGGCAGGCTTGTCATGTAAGAACATGACAACATACCACGCCCATGGCGTGCTCCCAGCCGTTTCGCTAGCCCTACATATACTAAATTTGGTGTTACGTGACGTCAATGTATGACTAAATATATGGCTGGTGCAAACATGATAATCCTGGTAGGCTTGTCATGTAAGAACATGACAACATACCACGCTCATGGCGTGCTGCCGGCCGTTTTGCTAGCTCCACATATACAAAATTTGGTGTTACGTGACGTCAGTGGATGACTAAATATATGACTGGTGCAAACATGATAATCCTGGCAGGCTTGTCATGTAAGAACATGACAACATACCGCGCTCATGGCGTACTCCCGGCCGTTTCGCTAGCTCCAGATATACCAAATTTGGTGTTACGTGACGTCAATGGATGACTAAATATATGACTGGTGCAAACATGATAATCCTGGCAGGCTTGTCATGTAAGAACATGACAACATACCACGCTCATGGCGCGCTCCCAAAACCACCATATGATTCCCACTTAAGAGCGCCACCGCTACCCTTACTTTCGTTGCATTGTCAAAAGTACAGTTGCCTTTCTTTAAATGGTATTCTGTGGTACGGTGGTACCCCGGCGAAATAAAGTTTTGAAAAAGTTAACGATTAAGAGCATTTGGCGCTCTACTATGGGAGAACAAACAGCCACAGAACACCTAGGACGCTGCGTGATTCCCATGGTCGCTGAACGATCGCAGCGCCAGAGTGCCCTCTAGTAAGTTTTGAGAAACTCTATGGCGCCAACAGCGCCAGTTTCAAATACTCGTCTCGTTTTCAGTGAGGCAGTAGTGACTACGATGACGGGGGGGAGGGGGTGATTTTAAATGAAAAGAAGAAAAAAGTGAGCCCCGTAACTGTCTCTCTGGGGGAGGACACCTCAACAGTAGCTCACGTGGGATGGGGGTAGAGGAGGGATTAAAAGGATAGGATTTAAAGGTAGACAGAATGAGAGAGAAAAAGGAGAGAGGGAGGCGCAGGGACAGTCACACACGGAAGTAAGGAGAAGATGGGAAAGATGGACATGGTCGTCGAAGGCCGAGGACGGGCACCACTCAGCGAGAGCTCTTGTCGGCGACAGGAGATGGCGTAGGGCTAATCCAGACGACCAGAGCTGCCCACCAGAGACGGCCAGAGCTGTCGCACCATGTGTCTCCCGCTTTTGCAGTGGGAGACACATGGTGCGAATTCGGATGCGATTTGCCGTACGCCTGTTCGTGCCAACAGCCGCATCCGACAGCCGTCCGACAGAATGCGGCGACGATTCGCACGCCACGCGTGCATCCAACTTGCTGAATGTAGCCGCACGGCAACCGCGGCGGTCTGTCGGCCACAGCCAATGGCAGCGCTGCATCGTATGACGTCAGCGGCCGACTCCATCTCGCCAGTACAAGCTGCATGAACGCCATTTCGTCAACTTCATTTCAACTGTGCGCATGTATATTTTTTCGCCATGAGTGAAGCCGCGGTGCAAAATGATCTACTAATATCGCTAGTTCATGAGCAGCGAGTGCTCTGGGACCAGCGGCTGGCGGCCTACAAGAACATCGATGCGCGCGTGTATTACCGTCGCGACGAGCCTAGGCCTAGCTGGAACACAGGGTGAGTACCATACCAGCATTTCTAGGTGTGATTGTGCCGCCCAGCACGAGTTGCTACTATATCACTTGTATTTCACTAATGAACAATACGCGCATTTACGAACTCTTCCGCCCCTCCTCCCCCAAAAAACGTAACGTCTACTACTGGCGCCGTACGCTCTTGTCTGCGAGTTTGTTCGCGACTGCCGCGTGTATATACAATTTTAATATTGCTGTGCTATAGCGGCGGAATGCTGCATAGATACTTTTTCGATTCTCGTGTGTTGCGCAGACCGATGAGAAAAGCGGCCGCGGCGAGGCAATGTCTATAGGGTGGTATTTGCATGTGTATCTGAACGAGCGCGTTTTGGAAATACCTGCGCACTAAAATGGAACACACACAAGCATGTTTGCGCCCACCCAGTGGGTGTTTTTGCATCACCCTCAGAGGAACATTTTTATTTATATTGTCACGATGAGTCACGAGTACTGGGGGATTTATTAAACTACCAGGTAGCTAGCACTAGGACGATGCGTCAGTCGTGGCTGGCTCTCGAGCAAAGAAGAACGCGATCTTCTTTTTTTCCTCCAGATTTAGAGCCGCTCTTGCTGTCAACCCACTACGTGCTGGCGGCATTATCCCCCCTTCCGAAAAGAAAAAAAAAACAAGTACCAAAAAGAGGAAAGGAAAGTACATAGCAGCACCGCGATGCTACTACATAGGCACGTGAAAAAAAATGAAAACTCGGATGAAGTGAAAGCAAAAATTGAAGAGCGTGCCAACATAGGAAACGTCAATGAACAAGAAAGTGAGTTCACAAAATAAACAAAAAACACAAAGAACGCTGTACGGTAAAGGAAGAGTTACGAACAACGCGCAATAAATGGCTTCATGCGCAACACATGAACGACGTCCGGCCTCAGCCGTGTCCTGCTCCGTGCATGGGGTGTTGAGTCCGGAACCACTTCGTAGTTCACGTCACTGACGCGGCGTAACACTTTATATGGGCCAAAGTACCGGCTCAGCAACTTTTCACTAAGGCCACGGCGGCGGACGGGCGTCCACACCCAAACTTGATCTCCGGGGCTGTAAAACACTTCTCTGTGGCGGGTATTATAGCGTCGTGCGTCTGCCTGCTGTTGCTGGCCAACGTGCAGTCGCGCGAGCTGCCGGGCTTCCTCGGCACGCTCTGCGAATTCTTCGGCGTCTGTTGCCAACTCGTCTTCGTCCTGACACGGTAGCATTGAGTCTAGCATGGTGTGCACTTCGCGGCCGTAGAGAAGCCGAAATGGCGTGAATCGCGTGGTCTCTTGCACGGCGGTATTATACGCGAAGGTCACGTAAGGCAAGACCCGGTCCCATGTTTTGTGCTGTACGTCGATGTACATTGAGATCATGTCTGCGAGGGTCTTATTCAGTCGTTCAGTAAGTCCGTTGGTTTGCGGGTGGTACGCAGTTATCCTTCGGTGTCTGGTGTTGCTCAGTTTGAAAACTTCGTCCGTAAGCTGCGCCGTGAATGCCGTCCCTCTGTCCGTTATTACACTGGAAGGAGCACCGTGTCGTAACACGATGTGGCGCATGAAAAATTGTGCTACCTCAGAAGCCGTGGCTCGTGGGATCGCCTGGGTTTCAGCGTAGCGTGTCAAATAGTCGGTCGCGACGATCACCCATTTGTTGCTGTCCGCAGACATAGGAAATGGCCCGAGAATGTCCATGCCGACTTGGTCGAAAGGCGTGCAGGGTGCTTCAATGGGCTGAAGCAAACCAGCTGGCTTAACAGATGGTTGCTTTCGGTGCTGACATTCCCGACAGCTCTTTACGTACTTCTTTACGCTTGCTGAAAGTCCTGGCCAATAGTACCTCTCGCTCACTCTGGCAAGTGTCCTTGAGTAGCCCAGATGACCGGATGTGGGTTCGTCATGGCAAGCGAAGAGGACGTCGTCTCGCATGTCTCGAGGAACCACCAGGAGGTAAGCACGATTGTTCGAACGAGCGTTCTTCTTGTACAGCACACCTTCTCGTAGGCAGAACGACGTCAACGAGCGGGATAAATGACGTGGTATAATTGCGCCCTGGCCCTCTAAATGATCAATGATTGGACGAATCTCTGCATTATCTCGCTGTCGTTTGCTCAAGTCTGATGCACTAACAGCGCCCAGAAAGCCTTCGTCTTCCTCTGCTTCCTGACTGACGACATGAAGGGGTGCGCGTGACAGTGTGTCAGCGTCTTCATGCTTACGGCTGGACTTATGGACGATGGTGACATCAAATTCCTGCAGCCGCAAACTCCACCGTGCTAGCCGACCTGAAGGGTCACGCAGGCTTGCCAACCAACAGAGCGCGTGATGGTCCGTCACTATCTTGAAGGGACGACCATAAAGATACGGGCGGAACTTGGTGATTGCCCACACGACTGCGAGGCACTCTTTCTCCGTAGTGGAATAATTCGCCTCAGCACGGGATAGAGAGCGGCTGGCGTAGGCTATCACTCTTTCGATGTCCTCTTGACGCTGAACGAGCACTGCACCGAGCCCAATGTTACTAGCGTCGGTATGGACCTCCGTGTCAGCATCATCGTCGAAATGAGCGAGAACGGGCGCTGATTGCATGCGCTGTCGCAGCTCATCAAAAGCTGCTTGTTGCTCGTTTTCCCAAACAAACGGGGTGTCGTCCCTTGTGAGACGAGTCAGAGGTTCTGCTATCTGTGAAAAGCCATGAATGAATCGGCGATAGTAGGCGCACAAACCAAGGAAGCGCCGGACGGCTTTCTTATCGACAGGAGCTGGTAATTCGGCAACAGCGGCAAGATTGTCCGGATCGGGACGGATTCCTTCGGCGCTAACTACATGTCCTAGAAATTTTAGTTCTTTATAGCCGAAGTGGCACTTCTGTGGCTTTAGTGTGAGGTCCGCCGATCGGATAGCCTCCAGCACGCTGCGCAGGCGGTGAAGGTGCTGCTCAAACGTGGTAGAGAAGACCACCACATCATCAAGGTAGACAAGACAAGTCTGCCACTTGAGCCCTGTGAGGACAGTGTCCATCATTCGCTGGAAAGTTGCCGGTGCTGAACACAAGCCAAAAGGGAGCACTCGAAATTGGTATAGGCCGTCTGGAGTCACAAAGGCTGTTTTCTCACGGTCTCGCTGATCTACTTCGATTTGCCAATACCCGCTTTTGAGATCGAGAGAAGTGAAATAATGGGCACGACGAAGTCTATCCAGCGAATCGTCGATACTTGGCAGCGGATACACATCCTTTTTCGTCACGTTGTTAAGCTTTCGGTAGTCGACGCAGAAGCGTAGCGACCCGTCCTTCTTTTTGACAAGTACGACTGGAGATGACCACGGGCTGTTAGATGGTTCAATAACGCCATCGTCAAGCATCTCGGTGACTTGCGTACGTATTGCTTCACGTTCTTTGGCCGACACGCGGTAGGGGTTCTGGTGTATCGGACGTGCGTCTTCGTACGTGATGATCCTGTGTTGAGTGATGGACGTCTGGCGGATCTTTGAGCAAGTTGCGAAGCAAGACCTGAACTCGAACAAAAGCGCTCGTAGTGCAGTCTGGTTAACGGTGGGCAGATCAGGATTGATGTCAATATTACTCATTGACGTGTCGGCGGTATCCACTATTTCGGACGTGAAACAGTTGGTGACGTTTGCTACTTCGTGGGCAAACGCTATCGAAGTGCCACGGAAAAGATGTCGATGCTCGTTGCTAAAGTTGGTTACGAGCAATTCAGATCGACCATCACGAAGGTGTATTACACTTCTAGCTACACAAATGCCTTGCTGCAGGAGGTGTTCTAAATTTGTCTCAGCCACCACATCGCCATCGCCCAAACCACAGCATGTTACGTCGACTAGAACACTTGTTCGTGGAGGAAGCGTCACACTCTGTTCAGAAATACGGAGTACGTCGACACGCCTTCCACCATCCTGCACGTTGATTGCTCGCTGGGCTGAGAACGTGACGCGGCGCTCTTTCAGATCAATGATAGCTCCATTTTCTTGTAGAAAGTCAATTCCCAGAATGACGTCACGGGAACATTCGCGTAGAACAAGGCAGCTTGCTACGAATGTGTACCCTTGAATCTGTACTCTAGTTGTGCAGGCACCCAGTGGAGTAACGACGTGGCCACCAGCTGTCCGAATCTGCGAGTTATGCCACGGCGTGATGACTTTCTTCAGCTGCGTTGTCAGTTTCCCGCTCAGTATGGAATAGTATGCGCCGGTGTCCACTAACGCATTAACTGCACAACCATAGATTGTCACTGCTATGTCGAGTGAAAGTCGGCCATCCTTTGCAGCAGTATGTGATGTCGGACCGGTTTCTGTACAGTTCTGCGTCAATGGGAGGTCTTCAGCGCTTCGACGTTCAGCGACCCCGCCCCCAGAGGTCGCTTGGTCTAGTTTTCCCGACGGGGGCTGGGAGACCGTGTGGTAGAATACCGCTGGGGCGTTGATGAAAATCGCCTCGGTGATGGCGAGCGCGGCTGGCGCCCGGCAGATGGTTGTGCATGCTGCTGGGAGAGGTAGTTTTCGATGTCGCGCGGTCTCTGGCCGTAACGGGGTGGCGGTGAGTACGCAGAGAAGCCGCGAAGCCCAAGACGGCGATATGGGCACTGGCGGTACAAGTGATCAGCTTCTCCACAGTGAAAGCAGAGAGGCCGGCGATCAGGTGTGCGCCAAACATCAGACTTTCGAGGAGACGTGCGCCGATCGTCGATATACTGAATTGGTTGCACTGAACGATGGGTGACAGAAGCACCAGGGACAAAGGCCAACGGTGGTGGCGTGTACGTGCCTTCGTAGTACGGTATGTGCGGCGCTGACTGTAGTGAAACAGCAGGAACAGGATGGACGAATAATGGCGGCGATGCAGCAGGGCGTTTCAAAGCTTCTGCGTAGGTTGTCTCACGGCGGTATTCAGCAGGAGCTGGCACAGCTGTATCATGAGGCAAGGTGTCCCGGAGGGCCTGGTGCAGCTCATCCTTGATCACAGTTGTAATAGAGTTTACTGTAGGATGAGGTGTTACACCAGCCTTTCGTAACTCTTCACGTATTATACCACGGATGAGTTCACGTAGACAGTCGTTGTTGGTTCTAGTGGCGGTGAAAATGTCGGCAGTAGACATGCCATTGACTTGCCTGTTGTATTGGTTGGATCGCTGCTGCAGCATTTTTTTCATTGTCACGGCCTCGGACAAGAACTCCGCGACCGTCTTCGGAGGGCTGCGCACGAGGCCGGCAAAAAGCTGGTCCTTGACACCGCGCATCAAGTGACGCAACTTCTTGTCCTCCGTCATTCTTGAATCGGCCCGTCGGAAGAGGCGCGTCATGTCTTCGACGAACGTGGTCACAGTTTCGTTTGGCAGCTGGACGCGGGCCAGAATAGCTCGTTCAGCTCGTTCTTGGCGATCAGCACTGGCATACGTCTGCAGAAGTCTACGAGAGAATTCGGGCCACGTCGTCAGCTGTTCCTCTCGGTTTTGATACCACGTACGTGCCCCGTCTTCGAGATAGAAGTAGACACGACCCAGTTTCGCCGCGTCGTCCCACTGATTCAAGGCGGCTACGCGCTCGAAATCCGCCAACCAGTCCTCAACGTCTTCGTGCTCCGAGCCATGGAACGTCGCCGGTGCGCGTGGGCTTTCCAACGTGTAGCGGTTCGACGTCGTGCTTCCCGTGCCGGTTGCCGAGGTTTGCACCGAAGCGCTGGTCATGTTTGTCGACGTGGTGGGAGCAGTATCGTCGGCTTCCGGAGGCAACCCCTGATTCGGCGGCTGGTCCGATGCACGGGAGTATTGACTGGCACTGGACTCGTATCGCGGCTTCCTGGGGGGGGTCTGCAGCATCCGTGAGACTACCCAGCACCTCCACCAGTTGTCACGATGAGTCACGAGTACTGGGGGATTTATTAAACTACCAGGTAGCTAGCACTAGGACGATGCGTCAGTCGTGGCTGGCTCTCGAGCAAAGAAGAACGCGATATTCTTTTTTCCTCCAGATTTAGAGCCGCTCTTGCTGTCAACCCACTACGTGCTGGCGGCAATATCCCCATCAGTGGCGGCGGCTCCGTTACCAGTTGTTTTTGCTATTTGTCAACTTGTGGCTCACCAAGGAAGACAACTGGGTACGTTAATTCATGTTCAATAATGGTAACGTTGTGTGTGCGTGTGCAGGCCTTCTTGGCGTATTCATTCTCAGTGCATTTTTGCCGTTCTTAATCAACTTGTGGCCAAAAGAGTACAGCATACATGGCTCATTAGATGAACTGAACCTCCTGCATTGTCGGTACATCTTGTGTGCTGCGTAGGACTGCAGCCGATCACTTTGGTGAAAACACAATGTTCGATGGCTTGTTCGACGTGGCAGCAATCCAGGACTAATATCAAGTTTTTTTTCGAAATGAATGTAACCATAAACTAATTATACAGACAGTTGGAGCCTACGACTTGCTTGTTTTTATGCCAAAGTAAAACTACTCACAGCAGATGAATGAAATATTTTATTCCATAATAACTATGACTAATCACTGAAACTCACACAAAACCACATTGCTTCATTTTCTCTTTTAAAATTTGATGCTGAGTGTCTTCAAATTATTCATTGTAGATTTGATTCATTTGAAAATAGTGCATCATAATTCGTGCCTAAAAGGGAAATGTGTTTATAAAAGTACTTGCCTGGTAAATTCGCTCTAAAGACCTCGTTCGGTACAAAATGTGAAGTGATTGTTCTTTTTATTTGCTTGCACACGGCACTTGCTTATTAATTGCCCTATAGAAAGCGTTCTCACATTTATGCTGCAATAATGTATTTGTAGTACACAGTTACAAACACTTAATTTGCACTAGCAACCTTTCATAACTGCAAAGGTCCTTGCAAAATGAAATATACTTTAGAGGTACTCTTGAAGCACAAACTAAACAACAGTTTTTTCAGTGCTTCTTCTAACAGAGAATGCTAGGTTACCAGTTGCTATCCGCTAACTCCCGTACTCTTCTATGTTTGCAGGTGACACAGCAGCCATTTCCAAACGATGGCACAATCTAAGAGACACGTTTTGCAAGAAGTTGCACGAATCAAAAAACAAGAGTGGGGCGCCTGCTGGGGAGCCAGTCAGCTCGTGGAAGCATTTCACTCAAATGCTGTTCCTGTGGGACATTGTGGAGCCACGTGTGTAAGATAATCTTTTCATTTGCCCCACGAAGCTTTCGAAACAGCTGACAGGTGCCATAATGCTCATGCTTCAGAGTTGGAAAACAAGGAAATCTTGGTCTACATCACTAACCTATCACTCACATACATTAACTGTGTGCTTAGTATGATAGAAATTAAAGTAGCTCATAGCAGATTCTCATGCCCTATTAATGGCTAGTATACTCACTGTACGTGTAAAGGAACACATACATAATTAACACTATTTTCTGCATATTTCTTTGCTTTACTTTTAAAATGAAACAAACTACCATCACAACAAGGGTTTGAAGACATTCCAGTGAATTATACAGCAGATAATAAAGTGAAACTAAAAATAAATGCTACAGATCACAGTGAAGGTGTGTTGCAAGAGACTCCGCAATACGTTGACATTGTAGTTATCAGCCTATACACACCTCGCATCGATAGGCCTTATGTATATGCATACACAAACAAATGTGGACACACAAACAAATGGCGGTATGCATACAATGGCTGACAGATGGCAGCGATTTCACATATCTATACAACCATAGCAATAAATGCTGAACTGTGAAAATAGGTATAAGTGCATTAACGCATTACAATAATTACATTCAAATTAAAGATGAAAAAGATCGATTTATAATAAGGAGTTAATACAATTTTATTTTCAAGTGCACAGGATAGCCATCAGATGCAGCGCAGTAAAGTATCATAATGAAAGACCAGTGAATGTCAAAGGTGTCTTAATTTGTGAACTAGTGGTAGTAGTAAACTAGTGATGTGAAATGAGTATGGTTAATGTTTAGTAGCACACTGTGATTGCAGATAGCAGGAATTCACACCAATTGGTAAATTTATAATCTTAGCGGTCACTGCCAACTCATGCACATTGTTGTAGCTACAATAAAGCAGTGTGTGCCAGTGACACTACCCCACAAACCAGTGCGTCATCATCACTACCTCAAGATACAGTAGACTCTCAGTAAATGGAAATCAGTTAAATAAAACTATTGCATCTGCGATACTTGGTTTCGAGCTTGTATTCTGCACTCATGTTAACCTCTCAGTAAACGGAACCACTGTTTATTGCAACTTATTTTCTCGGTGCCTGCAGGTTCCTATTAGTGAGAGTCCACTGTATCTCAAAACCATTACGGTTGACCTGTAAGTTTGTGCGTGTCTCCACAGGTGTGATAAGAAAAATAAATTCACAATGCAGCCATTGGCTGCAACAACACCATAAACGAGTACCTTAACATGTATTGTAATGTTAAAGCAATCGTGAATTACGTTACTCTATGCCTTCTTGTAGGACCACCAGCAACATGGACACAATGAACGATGACTTCGTGACAGAGATTCTGGGCCAAGAGCAAGACAGTCTTTATGGCGAATCGCCAACACAAATGCTTTTAGACATGGTCGACGACACACAGGCACCTCAAGCATCACAGACACGTTCATTTCATTCACTTTCTTCAAAAGATACTATTATTTCTGCGCTTTCACAACAAAACACATGGGCTTTTTCAAATGTCACACGCAACACTAAACGAAAAAAAGGACAATGGAGACACAGCCCTAGAAGAAATAGATAAACAACTACAAACATCTATTACAGACACACAGCACTTTCTTCTTTCTCTAGTGACACACATGGACAATATTCCACCCCATTTATTAGGGTTGTGTAAAATACACATGATGGACATTGTGAATCATTATGAGGCTGGGGTTGTGCCTAAAGATTTAATCTCCTTACAGCCACCACAGCCACAGCCAACAGAATAAAAAACTGTCTGCAGTGAAAATGAGTGGCATTTGTAAATAAATTTTATGAATGTATATTTTGAAGCTCATTGATTTTTTTCTTGTAAGCCAGGCACTCCTTGTCTGTCAACTCAATGGCAGGTGCTGATAGTCCCTATCCCAGCAACTTTCATGCTGCATCTTCTGGAACGCATGCCTAAAATGTCATACGAAAGCATTTGGTCTTGCTCAGCTACTAATGCATTGTAATAAGATCAGCGAGTTTAACTTTCCCGAGTGTTGTTTATTGTCGTTGTACCCTCCATTCACCAGAATAATTTCACAGTGGGTGCCGCTTTCTGTTTCAAGCACATCGCAAAATGCTCTTGGCATCCTCTCAAACATGAGGACTATTGAATGCTGTATGAATGCAGCATTTTATAACGACTTGGTTGTAAAAAAACTCTAGGTTATACATTTGTGTGCTTTTGGTAGGTGTACAGGCATTGTAGTTTATCGATCATGCGATGAGCCTTAGTTGTGTTTATTTGACCATGGTATCTTTACATAGAAATATTACTATGTACCACACTCAAGCCACCAATTGGCTTTGGCAGGCTGAGTCACATGTACTGTTTTATTTGAAGAAATAAAAGGTATTATTAATATTACTATCACATAAACTGTGACACTTTGGTACTTACACTGCACTTAAAAGAAGTTGCCGTTTGCAACTGTGTGCTTATTACTATTAAACAGCATGCTTTACATTTATTGTTGTTTAATGTCACTGAAAATTTCATTTTTTTACAGTCTTGAGCATTTGTGCGGCATTATTGTTCACTGACAGAAGGCAGGGGTCACTTTTAGTATGAAAAAAAAGTGCTCGTCTCATAAACAACCTGACCTTTGTTGTAACATTGCCTTAATCCATTGATGAAAGCTTTCTGTTGAACGCTTACAAGGTTTTTATACCTCTAGTTGTGCAGGAACATGTGCGTATACGAGGTAAACGCAAGCACTGTCAGCCACTTAGCTTTCCAGACTAAAGTTATCGACTGTCCCAGATTTCATGGTGAACAGAATGAGAGAAAAGATGCATATGCCTATAAGTGTGAACAGCGGCACTGAACTTGTCGCACAGATATGCGAGCTTTCTAGGATCTTTCTTTTTTTGTTGTATGCAGATGAGAAAGAAGTAAATAAGTAGTTTCTAGTGGGCAACTTATGTTCTGATGCAATATCGGTGCTGACTCTTTGCCGCACTGCAACAAATACCTCACTAGAAATGGTGAGTATGTAAGTAGATGAGGTGCGTACCTAAATGTTCCAAAGTGAAGCCTTTTTATTTTTATTTTAGTTTTTACTTTGCGACCGAATGCTTAGTTGAACCATGCTGCTTCGTCTGAATTACCAGGAAATGTTAATTTACAATTAATAAATTAATGACCTTCAATGTGTCTGGAACTTGAACTCTTCATAGCACAGCATCCTGCCATGGAACACATTCTACAGCACTGTTGAAGTATGTCGTATAGAGGTCCCTGACATACCTTGCCATTTTGGCAAAGTTGTGGGCCTTAGTGCGAGCCAGTTGCAAGGGTGTTCGCATGAGCTGCTGTCGCCACTGGCCACCCCGCCGCAGCCCGAGGGGGCTCACAGAATCTGCATAGCCGGGACCGCAGTAGGAGTCCTCACTTGCTGTGTAAGCATCGATGAGGAAGTTGTGTAGCACACACATGGCCTTGACATTCCATTCAGCATTTGCTGGGATCTCTCTCATGGTTCTCTCGAGAATCCGCCACCTTGTGACCAGAATTCCAAATGCATTCTCGGCACAACTCCTGAATAAAGCAAGAAATGTTTCCAGAAAGTTGTGAGTAATCAGTTCTATCGATTAAAGGTCTAAAAACGTAAACTTTGAGCTCTACAAAATGCTGGACAAGCAAAATACTAATTCACTCTCCTTTACACAGCACCCAATTCAATGCAAAAATTTTCATTGTGCTCTACCCAACAAAACACATGTATTTGATTCTATACCATTAAATTTTTAAAACAGAAATAAGTGTGTTTTTTTAGACATGATTTAGACGCCAATTAGGAAGAAAAATAATAGCGGGCAAGCAACAATGATATAGGTGGAGCTTAAAATTTTGAAGGCGCCGTACCATGTGTCCCAAAACGTCGCATGCGGTAAATCGGACTGCGGTGCGCCGTACGGCAAATCGCATCCGAATTCGCACCATGTGTCTCCCGCTGACAACGGGAGACACATGGAGATCGCGAGGGCATAACCGGTCGGCACGGAATCCAGCAAGCGAGTACCTCGTTGACGGGACCCGTCAACGCCTGGTACTAAAGCTGGTAGGTGTTCTGTGGTACTATCGTTAGGGTGAGGGGACTCATCACTACCTTTCAGTGATCATCTCGCAGTGGAGTGTTAAGTTTTTGTTAGCCCATGTGGCGTCACCAGAAAACTCGGCCCAGCTTGGCAAGCTGGGCTGAGTGGGCTACAGGCCGATAGCCAATCGATAGGCAATGCATACTAATTGGTAAACAATAAATACCTAATATTTCATGAAAAATGCCGTGACGCATTCATGGTCAATGGCATGCACAGAATTCCCCTTTAAGGAGGGGGGGAAGAAGGTCGTAGTGGACCCCGCCCTTTTCCCAGACAATACTCGATGTCCTGAGGTCGTCCTCATATGGTACAATCATCCTCTCACAGTTATCATTGACCTTAGTACTTACTGAGGACTACACAAGCTGGCTTGACCCGGAAACGTCTTTTCGAGTGCTTTCTAAGGACAACAATTGGTCCGAAAAGGTCCTGTCAAGGATCTTTTGGAGATGACAAAAGCATTACACTGAGCACTTAGATATAATTTCTCAAAGCCTTTGCGCACCAAGTAGATGCATTTCATATGTGTCAACTTTCTCCCCACATTCGTTTCATACAGTTATAAAGTTATTGTAAATTTTTACCTTGTTTGTGTCTTTTATTTTGGCAGAAAACTTTCAAATTATGCATTCCACTTCATGAGACACGCGTACTTAATTGGATTGGGTATTGAACCTGGATTTGCGAAATGTACATTTGAAACAGCGTGTTCTAAAATGTCGCACCCTAAATTAGTCATTACGTATACGCCGCTGTAGCGCGTAATAACAACCTAGCAGCTGGCAACCATTGACCATGCGGCACCATTGTGAATAGTCGAGTAGCCAAGCCATTCCAAGCCAACTGACTGTCGAAATGGGGTCTGGCAGGGCAACGCCTCCTCTAGAAAGATGCCTGAGGAATGGCTCGCGCTCCCAGCGGAGTTGGCCTGCCTTCAGTTTTAAACAAGCTCCGCGCAGTGGCGCTCGCGACCAACACTATCATGGCAATGGGCGGTACCAGCTAGGCGTTTTTCATCTGCGGCCCATAGGGGCGCGTCAGTCGAGAGCTGTTCAAGACCTGCAATTGTGCACCACTGTTTCGGAGGCTATGCAAAGTGTTGAGTTGTTGCACCGTCCGCCACAGGGGATGCTAGCGACCGAGAACATTTTCACAATGAAGGAGGAAAACGGTGTGGCAGCTGTTTTTTTTTTTTCATGTGGCAGGCATCTTCTTAGAGGAGGCGTTGGTCAGGGAAAGTGCTGCGTACTAGTGAAGGTTCGCGTCCTTTGTTGTTTGTTTGCATGGTTAAAAGTGAGATATATGTGAGAGTGTAAGTCGTAGGTGACGGCGGGAGGTAAATTGCCGTGTTGATGGGTGCACTGGGCTACTCAACGTTCAGAATCATCTATTGTCATCAGCTGACCGCGGCGAGGTGTGGTTCGAAGCATTCTGGAACACCAGACAATCGCCATCAATTGTGCTTTGAAGCAGCCTGGTCCCAGCGTGAAAAGGATCGACTTCTGCATCTGACACATGGCCCGACCTCGGGCAAGTCAAGTGAAAGCCCATGTCAAGTGTACTGGTAGGCTGTCATAGGCTGTCATAACACTAGTGAGTGATTGTATTGGGCACGATACACGTGGTGATGAGGACACTGTGTCAAACTTTTGAGGAAGATTACAAACGTGGTTGATTGAGCTGTGTTGACTGCCTTGATACTGCTTTTCTTTTTCAGGCTATACGTGGACTCGAATGCCTGACAAAGCTGTCAGTTGTGATTAATTACTGTTAAATAAGTTTCAGTCAACAAGCTTTGTTTTGTCACCTCTCTGTTGATTGATATAGTATATATACATGAGACCTCGCATGTATTTTTTTATGTATAAAAATATCATAAAAACAAGTAAATCCTAAGTAGTATCACTGCCCACAGTACCGAACCGGCCACGCAATTGTTGTTCTGAAAAGATACTGAAAAAGTCCTGAAGTGTTGTTTTGAGGATGTGATGAGGTTGTTATGTGTATGGACAAGGGGACAGTACCATAATAGAACATTCTGAGGGTGTCATATTGTCCTCACGGAGGCATACTGAGGATGTCCTGAGGTTGTGTTTGTGTTGTCTGGGTTAAGTATGGGCCCCCATTTTAGTGCCCCCTCCTCTTAGATGACTGCCCCCCTCCAATCCCATGCGCACAGCTATGCTCGTTAGAGCTTGGTCGATACACGTGCTATACCGATCGATAGCCAATCGATAACCAATCGCTACTAATCGAACTAACCCTGATCAACCCAGATGAGCATTATACTTAGCCGATTTGAACTTGATCGTTAATCTCACAGACCGTTAATCAATTTTCTCCCCAAAAATTTTTTTCCATGATTTTCCCGCTCCACGCGTTTGATTTGTTCACGCTCGACTTGATCGGTGTTATTTCGACGCTCAGCTGGATTCATTGTGCCGCGTTCACGTCTGAAATGTTTTCCTCGTTGCCTGCAGCAGTGAATTTTCTTGCATGATACGTTGTTTCCGTCTGCTGGAAACATGTGGAACTCTACGAAGTGTTCTTGGCTGGCGAGGAAGACACTCGCGGCACCTACATACTGCGCATGCGCTGTGAGTTTTGTAACATTGTTTGAATTGTTCGCAAACGCCCCGTTAAGACAGTTTCTGGTGGCTACTGAAACAGAGGTTGATTGATTGCTGTAAATGAAACATTCGAGAGTTTCCTAATTTCAACTGCGAGTAGCTTGGAAATAATTTGGTGCTGTGTAACAATCAATTTCAAGAAAATAATTTTTGGTGCCTGTTATCGTCCTCCAAGTTGTGCCAGTGGTTTGTCTGAGGCGTTTCATGACTCGGTGAATGAAATCACTGTCAAGTTTCCTGCTGTGCCCGTCTTTCTTGCTGGTGATTTCAATTTTCCACATATTCAGTGGCCAGAACCTTACCTGTCCTCCATTTCATCATCCGCGGAAGCTATCACTTTCATTCATGCATGCCTCGACTTTAATCTGTCTCAGTTGGTAATTGGGCCAACGCGTGTAACACCCACCACAGCGTCACTACTTGGCCTGATACTAACATCAGTTGCTGATATCGCTTCCTCTGTAACACACCCCCCCTGGCTTAAGCGATCATGACGTACTTCACTTTACCATTACCCTTCCTGCACCAAACCCACGTAGACAGTTGAAACAGATAAGAGACTACAGCAAAGCAGACTTTGAAGCTATAAACTCCAGTCTGGTTGATTGATTTGTGGGGTTTAACGTCCCAAAACCACTATATGATTATGAGAGACGCCGTAGTGGAGGGCTTCGGAAATTTCGACCACCTGGGGTTCTTTAACGTGCACCCAAATCTGAGTACACGGTATAAACTCCGGTCTCTGCTCTTTTCTCGATGAATATCTTTTAGATTATTATCACAAACCCGTTGAAATACTATGGCAGTCATTCAAAGTAAAGGTTGCCGAACTAACAGCCCAACATGTCCCTCTAAGAACTATATACAGCAGTTCTAACGCACCTTGGTATTCCAGGCACCTTAAAAGGTTGTCGAATAAAAAATCACGGCTGTTTCGTGCCGCGAAACGATTACAAAGCGCCGAACGCTGGTCAGTCTATAAAACGGCAGCTTAGTACTACAATGACGCTCTCAATAGTGTCAAACACCATTTCTTTCACTTCACACTACCAGCAATGTTATAAGCTAATTCAAAAAGTTTTGGAACACATTTAAGCGGAAAGAGGACTCAACTATTTGCCTTGTTGATGAACTCGGTAATCCAGTCCCAAAAGATCACTGTGCTTCATTACTGAATGAAACTTTCGCTTCTTCTTTCTTCGACTCCATCATTAACAATCGTCCATACATGCAGAATCTTGACGTTCTTCCTATGGATCCCATTACCTTTAATACAACCGGCGTTGCGACTCTTATTGATAAGCTAAAGCGATCATCGTCATGTGGAGTTGACTCAATTAACTCTAAATTTATTCAGAATACTAAGGAATACAGTTCCATTATCATAGGCTGCCTCTTTACTAAATCGCTCCAAGATAACTGTCTACCTAAAGACTGGAAAACCGCTAAGGTGATCCCACTCCATAAGTCTGGTGAAAGACATAACCCCCGTAATTATCGTCCTATTTCTCTCACATCGGTCCCTTGCATACTAATGGAGCACATAATTTACTCAAACCTCGTTAAACATTTGGAATCAAATAACCTCTTTCATAACACTCAGCATGGTTTCCGCAAATTTTTCTCTTGCGAAACACAACTAATACTATTTACTAATGATCTCCACGCTGCACTTGACTCAGGTGCGACTATTAATTGTATTTTCCTAGATTTCGCCAAAGCTTTTGACAAGGTTAACCATGAACTACTCCTACTAAAATTACATTGCTTGCGCATAGACCCTTTATTACTTGACTGGATAATAGAATTTCTTTCTAACCGCACACAGTTTGTTTGCACTAACGATATTAATTCCTCTGAACTGCCAGTGCGTTCAGGCATACCTCAAGGTTCTGTTTTAGGTCCACTACTTCTTTAATTTATATTAATGACTTGCCTAATAACAAGTCCTCCCCATTTGCCTCTTCGCCGACGATTGGGATATTTACCGTACAATTACTGATCATAACGACAACAAAACCTTACAAGCAGACCTAAACAACATTTTACATTGATGTAACCTTTGGGAAATGGAACTTAACATTTCTAAATGTAAAGCAATGAGAGTTTCACGTAACAACACATCTATCGATAACTATTCCTACAGCCTGAACGCAACCCCTCTTGAATATGTCCGGTCTAATAAGCATCTTGGTGTTCACATTACTAACTCGCTATCATAGTCCGACCACATTAATCAAGTCACATCCAAGTCTAATCGCATGCTCGGTTACTTAAAACGAAACTTTCCTGTTGCGCCGACTTTTTTAAAGAAACAGCTGTACATCACCTACATCCGTCCTCTACTGGAGTACGCCGCATGTGTATGGGATCCCGGCCACATAACACTCGTTAACAAATTAGAGGCAATCCAAAATCGGTCATCACGTTTCATTCTTTGCAGCTATAATCGAACATCTAGTGTAACTGCCATGAAGGTCAGGCTTAATCTCCCTCCGCTTGTCATGCGTAGAAAAATCGCTCGCCTTTGCGCGTTCCAAAAATATACTATCACAATCACGTTCTAAAATCGCGCTTATTACAGCCTGCATCTTTCATATCAACCCGCATAGATCACCCCCACAAAGTGCATATTCCTCGAAGTAACACCGTCACCTTTTCCCAATCTTTCCTTCCTAACACATGTCGCGACTGGAATCTTCTGTCAGCATCAACCGCCAGTATTACTGAACCTGACGCGTTCCGTCAGGCCTTGACATCTTCCATGTAAATTGAATTTCATGTTCCGCACGCGATAATTCCTCATCGTATTCGTAACTTCTATTTCACACCGCATTCTCTTTTTTTTCTTCTCGTTTTGTTATTATTGAATCTTTTGCATCTTTTTTGCGTTGCCTGGCTTATTACGTGTATGTTTTGCTTTTTGCCCGTTTCGCTTTTGCCCGTTTCGCTTTTGCTCGTTTTCTTATTATTGAATCTTTTGTAGTTTTTGTGCGTTGGCTGACTTATTACGTGTATGTTTTGCTTTTTGCCCCTCCCCCCTACAATGCTGTAAAGCCCTGAGGGTAAAATAAAGAAAGAAAGAGGAAGGGATGGAGGATGCGTGAGTTTACCAACCGATGTGCCCCAGAAAGTCGGCGATGCTGAATTGGGGCCAGGACCACTGAAACGTGGGCTTAATGTGTGACTGTATATGCTGCCTTCTTTATTTTAACGGAAAGCCTCATTGTGCGGAAAGAAAAAAAGAAGGGGAGGGGGTGCCATCCATCTCGGGCGTAGCCTCCCATCCCGATTCTTAAGTGGCATGAGACTTGTCCAAAGGCGACACGCGTAATGAAACAGTGAATGTTCCGCTCAAGAGTTCGTAAGCATTATTAATCAGTCTTGCGAAATGCTTTTCTAATCAACTCCGCATTTTTTCGTCTTCTAATGCACGAGAACAACATGTTTTAAGTGTATTACATTTGGCACCCCAGCCATTACAACAGCTTTCTGTCACGCCATCCTTGACGGGTTTCTTTGCGTTTGTAAAAGTTCTTGAGCATTGCCGTTTTGACTACAATGCTTTTAGGTTTCAAAACTTGCCGAAATTTTACATCAACTCAAAGGACGTTCACTCTTAAAGAGTTTTCACCATTTTCATGACGGTTACGCTTGACATATAAAAAAAATATGGCGTGAAAACCTGCAGTTTACATAACTTACATAGTGAACAGCTGTTTTAACGAACTTTGTTACAAGGGTTTCATTGAGAGTGCATTCCGAAAAAACCCAGTGTTGCAATGCAACAGGTGAAAGCGGGGAAGTTTGAAGTTAAAACTGCATCAATCAGGCTCTGAAAGAAATGAGTAATGTGGCGGAGATTCTTTTCCCTTTAGTTTCTGCTTGCAAATAAACACCCCACTGCTCAAGCGACATATATGAAGCAATGGCTTTCCAGTTTTATCACTTTAAATGCAGCTGTTTACCAGAAGTGGCTCAATGCAATAACAACTTACTGCACGCAAAGAGTGGTTATATAGAACCTCTTTGACTGTTTTCAGCTCTTGTGTACAACATGAAATGCATGCAGATTGGACTCTAACATCACGAAAAGCACAAATGCATGAAAAAGGAACTGGCACGGACAGCACTGCATGGTCCATGCCAGCTCTCTTTCCATTCGTGTCTTACCGCACCGTTGAATTTTTCTTGACGATGGTCTACCAACTCGCCCAAACACGCAGGTTAATCGCTTCGTAGCTTCGATTGGCAACTCTCTCATGAAGTAGCCAATGGAAGGCAATAGATCATTTTCAAGCAATCCCAGAACCCCCTGCGGGTGCACGAAGCACTAAGAGAGAAGTGTGTACGTCGAAACTGGTCGAGCCCACTGTTTGTTTTTCGTCGCCCGCTGCTGGCTGATGCCATGGGGGCACCGAACGAAAAAAAAAGAAGGAAAGAAATCCCCACATGTTTCACTGTTATTCCATCCAAAATACTATACATGTCTGAACACACCTGCATGTATATCTACGCATGAAATACGAAAAGAATGATGCAGTCAGTGTCGCTATAACCATGCCGACATATACGGGATGTAGCAGTTAACTTAAGTGGCAGGCGAATAATTGATGACGTGCCGATAGATCTGCATTGATGACTGCATCGATGCAGTCAAAATGCGCCATCGTGAGCAATGGAAGCCAGAACATTGAATTTATAATTATGCAAGGATTACAGGTTAGTAAGTTGAACATATAATTAATCGTCCGTCATGGCGTGTAACAAAACTGCACAGAGGTTTAAACTATATAAGTACAGAAATTATTACTCTGCTTCACAAGTCACGTGCTTTACAAAGAACTGAGCACATTCTGAACGCGTTTAAACAAGAAGGAATCGGACTAGAACTCATTAGCAAGGTTCTTTGCTCTGATAATTTGCAGTTTCTTATTCACGCTTCAAATTTTCATTGTGCGTTCACCGAAATCGGTGTTTTAGTCTTGAGTCGCTGCATTCAAATATTGTTAAACGAGGAATTGTGATGTCACGCTACACATGGCATCAGAGGGAAAAAAAACTTGCTCTTATGAGATGAGTAGCAGTTTTTAGCTGCAAATCTATTGCCTCAATGAGGCTGGGATCCTGCGTATTGTTGCATCGGTTTTTGCGAAAAGTGGTGCACATTGAAAAGAAAGAAGAATATGGACTTACTTCACCCGTGACAGTTAATTCCTTTGCTTTTACTAAGAGCTTTAGTAACTGTTACTACCCTAGCCATTACTAACCATAAGTAGTAACTTAAGACGTTTTAAGAGAACGAAAAGTATTAAACTGTACTACTGTGATAATTTTGCCACATTATTTATCTATTTTTAATAATGGTTAAGTATTGTCTCATTACTACATAATTTCAAGTAAGCTTGCGTGGTATGTAATTACCGCGAAGAGTTCATAGCCAAAACAAGTACACTAAATTTCTGAACTAAGTAAACGACTCCCGTAGTATATATAGCCTCTACTTTAAGATGTATGAGAAGCACGGATTGCTGGGCGAGCTGGTTATTCAATTTAACTGAGTTGCACGAACAAAATTTGAAATACAAAAGCAAGACACCTGGAAACAGAGCACACTACCAACTTGAATAAAGTTTCAGTTGTTAGTGTGCGCTGTGTTTAGATGTCTTTGTTTTGTATCTGAACATTTTTCAAAATTTAGTTAAGAGGTTTAAGATGCATGTCTTTCACAAGCGAGCACTTGGGTTTCAGGAGGAAAAATAAAAAATGCTAGTTTAGGCGCTATAACCAACAACCTCATTACGCGTGTGTGAGCACGCAGCACACGACTTTTAACCAACCATACTTATGAAAAATGATATTTTATATTCATTTCTTAAAAATGCCACTAGAAAGCGTTATCTAACGGCCGAAACAACGTACCGAACTCATTACATAGTCTTAATGCCATCGAATATTTCGCAGCGCTAATATATCGGTGGTTAGAAGTTAATAATAGTTTCTGGAGTTTTATTTGCCAAAATCACAATATTACAATGGGACAGAATGTAATGAAGGACTCCGGATTAAGTTTGACCATCTGGTTATTTTTGATCCGCCTGTCATGTCGGTTTGCTCCAATTCACTAAGTTGGTCATAATTGCCTATTACAACGCGTGCAGCATTTGCTCATGGTCTGTTAACTTGAACTTCTCCGTTTTGATAATAGGAGAATGACACTGGTATAGCTCGGCTGCGTAATTTAAAATAAATTTTTTTCCGTAAATATCTTTTGCTAATTGTTCTGGTTAAAAATGAAATGTCGAGAGGATATCTCTCATAAATTATTAGAATATGTATTACTTATTACTTTAGATTTGATAGTTCAAGGCCGGGCATCAAAAAGGTAGTAACGGTGCAAGAAAGTTAGTGAATGCTGCAGTTACTATCTGTTTAATTCCAGTTACTATCTGTTTAGTAACGTAGGTAGTAAACAGATTACAAAAGGTTGGTAAAGGTCCAAGAAAGGTAGTAAGCGTGACAAACAAGTCATGACACGCAAGTCATGACTTCCAGGTTAAGGTCCATCACTTGTGTTCGCCATGCAGTCATGTGAAACCATACCAGTTTTGTAGCATGTCATGTCAACGAAAATACCACAAGAGCAAAAGACCATGAAATGTAAATCATGACATTCAACACATACATTTCAAGATTTTCATGTTATGGCTAGTCACTTAGGCTCCTCATACAGTCATGTAATGCCATACCAATTTTGGTATCAACACCATTATCGAAACGGCTAGGAGAGCTAAAAGTTGTAGGCGGATAGATAGATAGATAGATAGATAGATAGATAGATAGATAGATAGATAGATAGATACGCTCAAAGTCGCCGAAGTCCGCTAAGAAATGCTTCGTATTTAACAACCCGGTCGTAAGACAAAAGTTTAATTAATGGGAGTCAAACCCATGACCTCTCGTTCTGCGGCAAACAGATGCAGGCAGCGGGGCACATCGCCCATTGCGCCACGGTCATGTTTTGTAAGAGTTAAAAATACGGCTCGTATATCGAACACCGTCGTGTCGCAGTGCTGTGGGTAAGGTGAAGTAATGCATCATGACCGTGACATACACGATTAGTACTTTCCCCGCGTCGTTTCTACGCGTCCATTCCATTCGGTGCGTCTTCAGTGGAAGAAGTTCAATTTTGTCAACGCCTTAACACACCGCCAGGTGGCGATTTTACCCCAAGCGTCAGTGTCGCTCCTCTATAGCCCCCATCCATGCCGAAAATACTGTGACGCGCGCTCTAAGGCACGCCTGCCTCTCTTGGTTGTAACTCCGAGTTCCCCACTTACTCGGCCCCAAGAAAAATCGCGGCTGGCCGAAAGGTAGCACACTACACGCGTTGCGTTTCCTTCCAGTCGGGCACCCGCGTTCAAAAACTCTTGACACGCCGCGAGTAGGTGAAGCTTAGCCTAAGGTCCGTGTACTATGAGACGCTCTTCTAGCGGTCAGACCACTTTGTGTGGTTCCGCTCTCGCTTTTAACTACTAAAGCTACCACAAACATGTATGTCAACAAGAGTTTGTTTAATAATTAATCATAGACGTTAGTCGTCAAGATGGAGATACATCAGTAAGCTTCAACGTGGATGCATCCTCGGTAAATGGTGGTATAGTTGTCAAATACCAATAGACGTTGTACAAGTTCCCTTATACCCTATAGTAAACATTCAACTACTTCTGTAAGGATTCAAGATGTCAAGTTTATATGCTTTTCATACCGATTCCTACGGTGGTGGGATCAATCATGTTTTTTTTCTTCTACAGTGATGCTCTCCGAGGCCTGGAAGACGAAAAAGACGACAACGAGGAAGAAGAGGGCAAAAGAAAAGAGACGCTTTCACTCCTGAGCGAAGAAATTTCAAAGATGTGACAGGACGAGTGTATACAACTGAGCCTGCAAACATGCGTGCGCGGAGTAAAATGCGTCCCCTGCGGAAACGGTGATCGACGGTCACTGCGCGCTTGAGCCCGCAGAGTCCAGCGCTCCTAGCTTCAGCGAGTGGGTTTCCCTTCAACGCAAAAATTTGGTCTGTCTGTCTGTCTGTCATCTATCTGTCTGAACATTTGTCTGTTTGTCCACTCTTAACAGCATCGGGTACTTGGAACGGCTTGAAACGGCTGCAGCGCCCACCAATGTTGCCCAAGGTTCTGCGTTCATACTTGTGCAATTTTGATTAAGCCCCGCCGCGGTGGTCTAGTGGCTAAGGTACTCGGCTGCTGACCCGCAGGGCGCGGGTTCGAATCCCGGCTGCGGCGGCTGCATTTCCGATGGAGGCGAAAATGTTGTAGGCCCGTGTACTCAGATTTGGGTGCACGTTAAAGAACCCCAGGTGGTCGAAATTCCCGGAGCCCTCCACTACGGCGTCTCTCATAATCATATGGTGGTTTTGGGACGTTAAACCCCACATATCAATCAATCAATCAATTTTCGATTAAAAAGCAACTATTGCGCATGTCTGGGCAACCATAACAACACGTTTATATTCTGCATGTGCGCCTTTTACTAGAAAAGGCGTACATAAGTAATTTTAAGGACCATGGAGCTTATCACGCTGCTTTGACCATGCAACGCTTGCACGAAAAGGAGAGTGTATCCAACGCTTCGCTAAAACGATATGGTGGTGGCACCTACCCATTGCCTTGCGTTCTACACCTTATCATGTCTGAGACGGCCACGCACACCCGTCTCAAAGCCACGCGCTTCATTTGTGAAGAAAACTGTCAGATAGCGCTCATGTCTCACGTGTGACGTGCCTTGAAGCACTCGTTCGCCTCCGCTGCACGCTCGAGGCACTCTAACGCAGCGCCTCCAGAATACCATTCACCGATTTTCTTGCGCGGAACATCAAATAAGTGTTTTGTTCACTCTCTCCACTCGCAAGACTATCGTCTTTCGACCACATTTGCAGATTAAGTGCAGATACAGGGCCAATTTTTTGTTTCGTTTTTGTTTTCTCTTTAACGAATGCGCTCGCCCACCATGAACGCTCGAGAATACTCATGCACCTGTCTTCTGCTATTCCTCACCTTTCGAGTGGGAATGCACGGTCGACTGACCAGACTGGGCCGGAGTGCGACGAAATACGGCCAACAGAATAATGTGGCACAGATGGATTATTTCCTTGGCACGAAATTAAGGCGGTACAGGTGGAAAGTCAGTTCGAGAAGGTCAGGGTGGTTTTGCACCCCGCGAGGTGAAGTAATCTAGAAGCCAGGAATAAGCGATAGACGTTCAGTCCGCCGAATACACGCGAACGAGTTCACACTACGAGCTGCGTGCACTGATGAAGATGCTAACGCTTTCGGCGATAGGCCGCGAACTTCTCGTGCTTCTCCGTGGCCTTCAAAGGAAGGCGCAAGTGCTCCTATGCCGACTAAACGAGGAGGCATGTTTCTGTGAAGGCTTCGTTAAAGTTCGCAATGAGGAAATAAAAGCCTCGAGGACGACATGAAACACAGACTCGGAAGATGGTACACATGAGGGAAATTTAGATCCAGAATAGCACCAAAATCACGTTTTTGTGGTCGCGGGAGTCGCCTTCTGTGGGGGCCGTTCCAGACGCCGACAAACGCAAGATATTAAAAAAAAGACGTCATGCCGATGTCACCAGAAAAACAGACAAGAGCCTATAGGGCCGTCGCATACAAAAAAAAAACAGAACTATACGGTTTCGCATCAACTAGATAATTTACGAAAGAGATTTGAGGTGGATTTTTTTATTTGGGTCCTTCGAAGCTTTTTGCAGAGAGTGAGGCATTTGTATTTTAATTACCAAAAACTTTCATTTATGCACAAGAGCTGTTTGGGGCGGGGTGCCGTTTAATGAAAAAAAAATTGGGGACCCTGTTTGTGGACTTAAAAGTTTCGCCTTTAGCAGTTGAACGCGATAGTGATATCCTGTTCCTAGTGCGTACTTGAAAGAGCATGAAACCTTTTCGAATTAGCTATGCACCCACTATACGTGGCCTTACTGAAGGATAGGCACAGTAGCGTGTGTGCCTTTTGTAGTGAGGTACCAACTTTCAACCACGGAGTCGTTATGATAATCAGTGAATCACATATTCTGAGGCCCGTTGGCAATGGACGCTTGACCAAACATTATTACTGCAGTATTTTATGTTGCATTGCGAAGCATATATACAAGAAGCGAGTGTTTGTGAAGAGTGAAAGCTACTTTCACTGCATTTCCAAGCAGAGGAAGTTCTTTTCACTGCAGTTTAAAACAGAGTGGCGGCCGTGTGGTAGAACATCCGCCTGCCGCGCAAACGACCTGGCTTTGATCCCCACATGGACCCGAACCACCCTGGCTTGGTCCCCTCTCTGCACCAGGTTTTTTTACCTTTTATTTATTTGTTTGCACCGTTCTCGATTTTACAGTCACGCATGAGATGATAAAGTTTCACTCACGACTACCGATGCTGACACCGGAATTTCTGCGAATTTCTGCGAAAATTTCTGGTGCCCCTCTTTAACGCTATCGCGTTAAAGAGGGGCACCAAAATCTGCATGAACTATTCTTTGTTGGGCAACTGTTTCAACGAATGACTGTTTTTCTGAGCAAACATCCTCCACCCGTGTAAACGAGAGCACGCCTATCCCGCAACCAGGCGCCTTCGGCTGTGTACTCTTTAGATTTCTAGCGTCAACTGTTGGCACGAGTGTCTGGCAAAAACGGCCTTTCTGCTGATCAGTGGCGTCCATACCAAACCATGAAGAACTTCGAGCTAAACTTATCGAATCCTTTCTTTTGGACGCTGACGCATTCTGAAAATTTTCCATCGGTGTTGTTCGTCTCAAGTATTATCAGGTTCAATTCATGTTTGTGTATGTAATATATCATTATTTTGTTTTTCTTTTCGAGTGTGCACATGCTTTCAAGAATCTTCCGCAGTGTTATATAACCTGATCATAATACTAGATATCTGCATTGTGCGTTATGTATTACAAATATTTCATCTACTTCTTTACCTTGATGTTTTCAATGCTTATTTTTACACCGTGCCTAATACTTTTATAATAATAGGCCTCAATTTCATGTTGCCAACTCTTGCTGTTTTTATTTATGTCTTTTTTTTATCAGGAGGCCACTTCGAAAGTCTTACCCCCGTATTCTAGAACGCCCCTTCACTCAACGCTTCACGTTCACTCGAGAAAGCCGATGGGAGTGCCATCTCTCGGCAGGGCAAGTCACTGCATATCAGTGATAATTTGCTGCTATTCTTGAGTAGCGCAGCGTCATTTTCAGCCGATCAGCGGTGCAGTGCTCAACTCTGTCAATTGAAAGATGAAAGTCGAGTCGAGGAGCGTTTGTGAATACGGGGGTTAGTATGGGACCTCCTTCAGTACTGACAATATATCTGTTCACAAATAATATTCTCTAATACTATGCCTAACAAACTTCAACTTCAACCCTCATAAAGTTCATTGTACCACGCTCGTATAGTGCTGCTGGTCTACTGGTACTGTTCTAAGAGGCCTTCGGCTGGCGCAACGCGAAACTTTGTTATCGCTTTCAATGCTTAAAATGTCCCCAATCTTGTTTTTTTTCTCGCTATGTGACAGAAAATAGCGACTTCGTAACAATACGTAACTCTCTAGCCAGAGTAACGCCGTGAACGCACCAGTGGGGTACGGAAGAAAACGAAAGAAGTTTAAGGCTAAAAAAAATAATAAATTAAGAAATAAGACCTAATAAAAGAAATAAAAAAATCTAGACAGACACTGAAGGCCTGTGGACTATGCGTCAAAATAACCGGAGGCCTCCACTATGGCGTCCCTGGTCATCATCCTAAATTTGGTAGGTCATATACTAATTATTATTATAATATTATTGTAATATTATTATAATATTTATTGAAATTATTTATTATTATATTATTTATCATTACTATATTATATTATTATATTATTAGAAAGCTCGATTGGTATGCCGCTTAATTCTCACAAAGAATTCAGTTAGGAACGGACGTCAGAAGTTCTTCCCTGCCCTTCTTACGATAGGTGTGCCCACGTGGAGGGGGCAGGGTTGTAGGCCGGATTTTTTTTTCTTTTCAGGCGGGCGTCTTTTTCAATTGGAGTGGGGGCCAAGCAGGCAGGTATAGTCGAGTACCATTTTGTGTTCTGCATGCTATCACGAACGAAAACTCTGAGGGCGGGGGGAGGGGGCGGGGCATTGGCCTGTGGTACCAGCGCCTGGCTATGCCACTACCTTGATCCACCCTTCATCATCTAAAGGGGGCGCCAACCCTGTGCCATTCATTTACTCAGTCGGACTTTGCACGCCATTTTTGATGCGCATGTAACATGGCTATGCGTGTTTTTTTGACAATATAATGGTTACCAAGGTTCGTGAAGTGATATTCAGGGATGTGTTTACTCCCTCTCTCCTTCTACACTGGTAATCCGGTGACCAATGACAGGTTTTTGTGAGAAGCGCTTCATTTTTATTTTTTCCCCCGTGGCATACTATAGGGAAGACAGGCTCAATAGAGTAACTGTATAGAGGAACTGTAACGTTGAGGAAAAAATAAAGAACACACGACACATATGGCTGGTAAAGGGACATCAATTCGCAGTTTTTATCGGTGTTGGTCATAACACGGACAGTGGTGTATATGTATACGCATGGAGTAGAACGTGACTCGGTATCGCCAAACGCATGGTTGCCAATTTGCCTTTAAGGTTATGCGAAGCGCGTGTACAAGCCTGCGCTTCTGCCATGGCAAACTGGGGTCAAGATAAAAGTAGCGTTCAGATCACCGACGTCCTTTAGTAAGGACTTCTATTGGCTCGTATTGGGGTAAACGTGCGGCGCGGCCCATAAGAAGAACGAAGAAAACAGACGGCCCAGCTTGCCGTGTTAAATCTGTGTTCTCGCGTGCCCAATTTTACCTCGTTTAGCTTCAAGCAAACTTGAGCGCATTTAGACGCTTGTAACATAGATTGATGCTGTGCTTTCATAACGTCTCATTCATAGTATTTAATAGAGGTGCATACAGGGGACAGGTGCATATGTGGCTGTGACTATAAAGAATAGGCTTGTGGACTTTTGCTCTGCATCGTTTCCTCTTTTTTTTTCCCGCTCATCTGCTCTTCTCGTCTTTCTTTCCTTTCCTCCTCCCCTTAGGTGTGTGGTAGAAAACCGGATTCTGACATTCTAACTTTATCCCCTCTTTCTCTACGTGGTTGCGCAACTTATGATTACGACGAGTGGAGCCTAAGGTGGTGACACCTGCGAGTAGCTTAAAACTATTGGCACAGTCAATCGCTTACTTCTTCACTGCGCCCCACCGCGGTGGTCTAGTGGCTAAGGTACTCGGCTGCTGACCCACAGGTCGCGGGTTCAAATCCCGGCTGCGGCGGCTGCATTTCCGATGGAGGCGGAAATGTTGTAGGCCCGTGTGCTCAGATTTGGGTGCACGTTAAAGAACTCCAGGTGGTCGAAATTTCCGGAGCCCTCCACTACGGGGTCTCTCATAATCATATTGGGGGTTCTGAGACGTTAAACCCCACAAATCAATCAATCAACTTCTTCACTGCAGCAAATCGAAGGTACTGATTTAAACTCCAAAAAAACTTGGCTACCATAGTGGGATGATCTTAATTTTTTTATTCTTATCGATAGATTAACAGAACGTTTTCGGTGAGTATACTCTAAAAAGCCTAACCCATAGTTAGAGTCCTGTAACTCTCTGTTTCATTTCTTTGTTCTGTTTTTGTGAGGAACAATACTAGTCTCAAGCGCGGTTCACTGAATGCAAGGATAAAACAATGTTTACAAGGGCCGACGTACAAGTGCGACACAAGGGAGAATACCAGTGGAATAGACAGCCGTTTTCACCAAGGTCCCGACATTCGTCTTATCCAAGGAGACTTACTTGCACCGCTCAATCGAGAGCTTACGGACTCGGCCAATGTGGGACTGCATATATGTATTTGAATTTTTTGTTTCTTAATTTTTCTGTACCAATAAGCAAATAGAAAAGGGTAGCCGTCGCGAAAGAAATAGCAACTTATTTATTCATTCTTTTATGTATTTAATTTGAATAATGATAAAAAAACGTCTGATTGAAGAAATGAAAGGCTTATGCAGATGATACGTATATGAAATAAATTGGCTGTTACAAAGGTCAGCTTAAAAAAAATGAAGCAGGTCCGCACTGCTGGTGCCAAGCCTGATGGAAGAGCGCAGGGAGTGGGTGGAAGGGGAGCTTTCTTGTGTCCGTTTATTTTGCTTTCTTTTCTTTTTTGTTGTTTCTTTATGTTTATTTGTCTATATTTTTATCTCTCCGTTTTGCTTCCTACTTTTCTGTATCTTTTTGTGTGTTTGCCTGTCTCTTTTCAATCGTTTTTTTTCCGCTGTCTATTTCTGTCATTTTTTTTCTAAAATTGCAAATGTATTTTTCTAATATTGACAATATGGCAGTACCTACTAAAACAATTTTTTGTCCGTGTGTTCGCGTCCCCTAAATACTTGAAATATACAATGCGACTAAAATCTATACAGCCCACTACCGCAGGTGTTCAAGGGTAAAGTTTGTATTGTTTTTATTTCCGGCTTGAAATATCTCGTAAAAGAAGTCTAAATTCATTCGAATGTGTGGCATAGCAATGTTTGTGATAAAATTAACGCCATCCTTGCGCTTCTGTCTGTGCCGTCCTTCATCGTACGATTGAATGGCGATTACTAGACTTGAATTCCTTCTCAGCAAAAGGTGCACTATTTCGGGCTATCGGCAGTGTTTTCGCATTCTAAGCATCTATACTGAAGTGCGTGAAACTTGACCAGCTCTTCTCTTGAGAAAGTTTAGGCTATGACGTTTCAGATCTCTTGCTTGTTTGGAAAAGATTGGTGCCCAATGTTCGCTTTTCATGTCTTTCTTTTTTAAACTATACCATGTTGGAGGAAGGACGATATGATGATGTAGCGCTAAACTCGAAAGGGAAACACTAAAAGGCAAGAAGTAGCAGGAAAGTCAGCCTTTTGCTCTCTATATTCGTGCTCACAAGATTCTCTCCTTCAGTTAGCGCCAACTAACCCAAGAAAAATCAATTGTGGAACATAAACACGATAGCAACGCAACTATAGGACACAAACTAAACAGATTAAATGAGTCCATGTAGATCTCATCCACAGATGCAGGATATAGCTAATTTTTATTGGAAACTGCCTTTTTTAGTTAACATTACAATCATTAAGTGCCCCATTTTAATTCCGGCTATTTTAGAAGTTAACCACACTTGGGCGCGCTTTACACTTCTGTGAAAGTTAGCCTAGCTTGGACTTATTCATTAGGCTCTTTGTGAAAACAAATAAAAAAGAACGCCACATGTGTTTCCATATGTATTTATACACTTGTATGTCTGTTTCTAGCGATTTCCTTTATTTTCTCTAGTTGCCTTTCTTTCTTCCTCTCCTATTGTATTCGTTCTCTTGCCCTTCCTAATTACATATTGCATGCCCCAAAGGAAAAATTCACGTACTCTTCCTGAAAGCCAAGCAAAGGATGAAGAGGGCGAAATGAGCGCGTGCAGTTATTGCACTCATGATGATGATCGTTTCGTACACGACTGACAGAGTATCGCCTCGCGAAGAAATACGATGTTCTTCTCGCATGGCAGTTTGGCTTCCTTATTCTTGCGGCGCCTACCTCACCGAGTTTTTTTTGTTCATTGGACAACAAATGATATGCTTGAGCAAATCGTCGGACAAAGGGCGCTTGTACCTATTTAATCAGTATAAGTACCTCGCGGCAGCAATTCTCTTCGTCCCACAGCAGTGGCAGATGTTCAACAATTTCAACAAGGCTGTGGTGGATTAAGGTATGCACAGGGGCCTTCGCAGAACCTGGGGTCACCTTTCGGGATGAGCTCCCACAAACAATTGAGCGCCAGGTCGGTATACTCCTCTACCCATTGGAAAAAACTGGTGAATACCATGTGGGCACTGGGAATTAAACTGAGTACCTCCCGCATTAGAAGTGGATGCTCTAACCATGTCGACGCTGCTGTCGTGACTAAACGTTTTTCAAGACGATAGTTTTTTTTGGGGACCTTCGACGCAAAAATTTCGGTCTGTCTCTGTCCGTACATTTGTCTGTTTGTGCACTCTTAACGGCACCAGGTACTTGAAACTGCCGACACTATCCGCAGCGCCCACCAATGTAGCTCAAGGTTTAGCGTTCATACTTGTGCTATTGTCAAATAAAAAGCAACTATTGAGCATGTCTGGGACAGCATAATACACTTATGTAATCTTAATGTGCGCCTTTTACTATAGAAATGACATACATAAGAAATTTTAGGGACCGTTGCGCTTATCACGCTGCGCTGACCATGCGAAGCTTGCACGAAAAGGCGAGCGTTCCCAACGCTTTGCTAAGATGAGACGGTGGTGGCACCTACCCGTCGTCTTGCGTTCTACACCTTCTCACCTCTAAGACGACATCTGCTGATTAACATGCAGATACGGGGCCAATTTTTTTCTTACCACTATGGTGGCTACATGTTTACCGCGCCCGCTTCCGATGCGGGAGGTGCCGGGTTCGATTCCGATTGCCTACTGGGAACGCAGGCGTTTCTCAAAGACAGAGGAGTACACTGATTTGGCACTCATTTGTTTCTGGGTGCTAATCTCAAAAGGTAGCCCCATAAGGTTTTGTGAAGACCCCTGGCATGCCTTACACTACCCCATCATCACCATATCATACCTGACTACGCCCACTGCAGGGCGAAGGCCTCTCCCATCGTCCGCCAATCAACCTGGTCTTGTGCTTTCCGTTGCTACGCGTACCTGCGAACGTTTTAATCTCATATGCTCACCAAACTTTCTGTCTCCTCTTCTTGCGTTTGCCTTCTCTGTGAATTCAGTCAGTTACCCTAATGACCAGTGGTTATCCTGCCTACGTGCTACGTGCCCGGTCCATGTCCATTTCTTCTTGTTGATTTCAACTATGACATCGTTAACCCCGGTTCGTTTCCTGACCCACTCTGATTTCTTCTTGGCTTTTAAGGTTACACCTATCATTATTCTTTCCTTCACTCACTGCGTCGTCCTTAATTTAAGCTGAACTCTCTTTATAGTCCTCCAGGTTTCTACTCAGTAAGTACTGGCAAGATGCAGCTGTTACATACCTTCATCTTGAGGGTTAGTGGCAGATTAGCATTCATGATTTGAAAACGCTTGCTGAATGTGATCCACCCCAACCTTATTCTTCTAGTTATTTCACTCTAATGGTTCGGCTCCACGGTTACTACCTGTCCTAAGTAGACATATTCTTTTACAACTTCAGTGCTGTTTTCTGCCAAGGCTGTTTCAAATTACTTTAGTTTTGTGCATATTAATAAAGCAATTACCCTTGGCCTTCAGTACCCAGCGGCTGCGAGCTCAGGGGCGAATCACAGCTCATGATTACTGAACAGGACCCGGAAACCAGAAAAGTATGTCTTAATATTAACCCACCACAGCCTTGGTTGAACAATTGAGCATCCGCCGTTGCGGTGGGAGGCAGAGAATTGCTGCCGCCAGGAACGCATACATGGTTATATAGGTACAAGGGCACTGGCCTGGTGCTCGGCAAAACGAAGATATAGGCGCTTGGGGGGACCCCCACCCCGTGGGATATTGGTGGCATATGGGACTGCCAGACCTAAAATTAAGGTCCTCGTTCATTGCGATAGGAAGTATATGGATACGTTCATTGGATTTCACCGCCGGCGTCGGCGTCACTCACCATATATGTATACGTTTCTATATAAATGAAAATACAAGATGAAAAAAAACAACAGAGAAACACTTTGGCGCACAGAATGGAACTTCGGTACTCTCAATTGTGAGTTCGAGGCGTTAACCACTGAGCCACCGCAGAGCACACAGTTCACCTCTCAAACGGCAAGCCATTTATAGCTACCACCTACCACTGCTAATGGGCATATCGGAGAAAATTATAGTGTTTTCAGCATCACCAGCAAGATGGCGCAATGAGCGCGCGTCGCCACATTGTTTGGTGGCACGCGCTCTAATTTCTCAAGCGTACTTTGTTCCGCTTAGAGGAGGAGAGCGGCGCTGCCTCGCGCGCCCTTATCTCGTGGTGGGGAGGAGGGAAGGATCGTACGTTTTGGCTGGTCTCGAACTTTACTGGAAACGATTCTGTTGTAGTTGCCGGGCACACAAAGGTCACTGCAATAATTGCAGTCTCCGTTTGCGAAAAGCGCGCACAACTGACACGCTTATTCGCGTGCATCTGTACCTGTGAGTACGTTTCGTGCGTCATTTGTGCGTGAGAAACGCGGGGCACGTTTCCATCTGCTTTCCATTCTCTGCGTGACCTTCACTTTTTTCGCTATCGCGTTCATCACTTCGCCTAGCTTTGCGGCGAAGCTGCGACTTTTTTTTCGCTGTTAGAAGGAATTCCAGTGTGTTCAAGGAACAATGCAGTGCACTTGCATTCACACGCCCTCACGTATTCCTTATATGCGTATTTGTTGAACGAGGAATGCATGTGTACGTGCTTATAGAGTTTCCTAAAATTAACTATATGGAGGAGTCGCTGGCGCCACGATCGTTCAGCCACCATGTGAATGATGTGTCGTACAGAAATTTGTCTATATTCTTCATGTTTGCTGGCTTTGAACGCATTGTGGCTATGTTTATGGCGGTGTTTTGGTTTCGTTTAGTAGAAAAAATAGCGGACCGTTGTGAACTTCAGGATTCGATTTAAATTGGTGAACCTAAAAGCTTAAGGTGATGCAGTGCAACTGCTGAACATTTGCCGATTGTCGTCTCATGACAAAACGGCCCCAGATCACGCGCAGCCAAATGGAGCCGAAAGAACGAAGGAACTCCAGCGGCTGCATTTTCAGTGGAGGCGTAAATGTTTGAGGCCCACGTACACGTTGTTTGTGTGCACGTTAAGGAACTGCGGGTGGTCGAAATTTTCTCAGCCCTCCTGGACAGCATCTCTCATAATCATGCGTGGTTTTAGCACCTTAAGGCGCAGATATTATTATTATAAAAAAACGAAGATTAGACAAACTTTTCAATAATTCCCATGCTGGCTGAAGCGACGTACGTGGCAGCTTCTATAGATCCTAGCGCCAGACTGCCCACTAGTATATATACGGGAAACTATGCATTTGATGTCCACGAACTTATAAGCGAACACTCTGCATTTATCGGTACACATCAAACCTTTTACTGAGCGTGCTCATGGCTAGCATGGGTGGATAGGCCGTTATAGCCTAACCCATAGACCCTTTTCGAAATAGGGTGCCTCTAGCACCACGGACGCGAACTACAGTCTGCCGCCATTGTGAGGGCAACGCAGCAGAAGACACAGGCTGTCAGCAGAAGACACGGACAACGCAGCAGAAGACACAGGCGCAGCGTTTCTTGCTGCGCACACAGACACCTCTTGCGTTCCTGCAGGACGCGTACCGCGTCGGGAGGGCACACGATGAGAGTCTCTTGCAGGCCGGATCTTTGCGTTGCCACTCATAACAAGCCAAACTGCTCGTCCAACCCGTTGAAGGGTACAAAATATTGCTCATTGTGCAGCAGAAGCAGCTCAGAAAACTTATGGAGAGTACTAGGAGCTCGTTCAAGCTAGAAAGTAGTGCGATTGCAGCAGATGATACGCCGAACTAGCCGCCAACACATCACAGCACTCACGCATTTGACGGCTCGCCTTCCACGCCCTCATGATGGTGCTAGCTATCCCACGCTCCTTCGCGATTCAAAACTGACAAAAAGCTCAATGTCAGGTGGCGTATTTATGAAAAGAGTCTAGTATCAGATAAATGATAAATGAGATAAAAAAGTATCAAGATAAATGAGACATAAATGAGACAGTCTCTAACAATGTCTACAACATGATGGTCTCCAGTAACGATGTACATAGCAGTTATCCGCAGCGAAATTAAAAAAAAATTGGAGCCACATGGACATCAAAGAAGTTATCTTTTTCCATTACTACAGGGCCACCAAACGATGCGCTAATTTTTCTCTCTCTCTCTCTTTTTCACACTATCTCTCTCTCTATATATATGAAGAAACTTTGATGACCCTGCAATATTTTCTGCGCCTTAAAAAGTGTGTAAGGGAGCATGTGAAGAAGAAACAGAAAAAAAGAAAAATATTTAGCACCACACATGGCTGCTGTTTGCAAAGGTCTTAGACGTGTACTGGTTACAGCTATTATATAAAAAGAATCGGGATAGGGTAAACTGGAGATTACTAGGAGAGAAGCCGTCGTCCTGACGTGAACCAACACAGGCTGAGATTGATGATGATGGCGATGATACCATCATCTTTTTGATACCATCAACAAACTTTTCGAGGCTCCCTTATCCCAAATAATACAACACAGAACTTCCGAAGGGATTGCCGTAAGTGAACTTACAAATATTTAGTTAAGCATGATTCTGAAGTAGGGAAGCATAGACACTTCGTAAACACATAGATGAAGTAAAATTCACACAAATTTCAACAAACTGCACAGCTAATGGAGCGATTAAAACCGTAGCCGTGAAAGAACTGAACCTCCTAGGAACTGCCACCTGTGTGATAACAACTCCACCCATCCAGCCAGTATATTTGAGTGCCCAACCCATGCAACACTTGCGGGATTGGGTGGGCACGAGGGGGGTTGAATTTTCAAGTCAACCTCCCTCTCTACGCCATTGGCCCAATCTGACTGGTAAAAGACCACCCTAATTTACGTAAAAGCAGGGCTCAAGGTTTTTCTGTGGCCCTTTTTGTTAAGAAAAAGTAATTACAAAAGAAAACAAAAGAAGGAGAAGGTAGACTTCTTGAACGGGCTATATTTTTACTGCGGAGGGGGGGGGGGGGGAGAAAAAAAATATCACCACCCTTGTTTATTACTGGAGAAAGTGTTCAGCCTCGCATATAAGGTACCGACTAGAACGTGTGTCAACCATAAGGGCAGCGCAATTAAGCGTCACCGGTTCTCATGATACGTAGGTCCGGAAATTCTATTTCCCGCGTCCTGAGCAGCTCGCAGTGCAAATACTTCATCGAATAAAGATGGCGCACACGCCATCTGTGATGCCAACGAAAAACATGCAGCGTTCAAAACAAGCGCGGGAACCATCGTGCTTGCCAGGTTTTTGCAGCATGCAATAGATGCCAGTACCATCACGTGTCGAGGCGCTCTATTCAGACCGAGACACGCGCGGTAGATTTCGTTGCGTTCAAACCACACCCAATAGAGCACAGGGAATCAACTCGTGATTGCTGCTTGTGAGTAATTGTTAACTTCTTTGCATTTCCCCTCATTTCTGTTTCTTCTCCTTGAAGATCTGGACCCAAGTCGCACTCGCACCGACTACTCATAAAAGTTAGAATGCATGTGCTATGCAGCCTGAGACAGTGGCGTAGTCAAAGGACGTGGAGGGAATGAAGGAGGGGTCCGAAATTATGAAAATTTTCTTGCCTAGAAATTCACGCACACATACAAACGCACATGCGAACCCCCATAAAGTACGGTTGAACCCCCCCGTTCCCCTCGAAAAAAAAAATTCTGACTACGCCCTTGGCCTCAGACAATTTTTTTCAACTGCACGTAGACAATCTTAAATTACTCGGATGTGATGCCTCACTCTGCAGTTTTGAATACATATAATACATATGCCGCAAACATTTACGCTATTAATGTGCACGTAGACCCCGATTCCTTAATTGGAACAGCTCTTAATTCCAAAGATGTTCTGAGACTTAGAAGATCATTACGGAAGTTTTGTTACTTGAATAAATTGTTGCTAATTATTGTGCACTTACGAAGGACCGACAAGAGAACTAGTCACTGAGATGATCTTTTTTTTTTCTAGAATCCACATTAATAAACAATCCGAGATAGTCATTGTAGAAGATTCCAACATCTCCAGCAGCTAACTTCTCCTTCAGTATTTCAATTTTTAAACACGTGTCTGTTGTACAAAATGGCAAATTTTCAGCCATTATGTTTTTTAGAAACCACCTTTAATTCGTTGGAATAAAGCTTCAGTGTAAAATACCTTCTGAAATTGAACAAGGTTGTCGCATAAACGTATCGCTCCTTCCAACGGCGTATAAAGAGAATGTTTTTAGTGAAATACTTGGTTGGAACGGGTATAGCGCTTTCTGAATGCAGCCTTCGTCACGCGAGGAACCTTAACTCTCCACTGGATCCAGCCATCTTCTGCGACGATGCCCCCTATCTGTGAACAATGAGACCCGCTGTCAAGTTTCTGACTACGCCCCGCTCACGAAGCGGAAAATAGAAAGTGGGACGGCGACGCCGGTAATAACACATGTATTTCGGTCTGGTGTGTAGGTACTCATTTGCCAAGAACGAAGTTCACTCTGGCCTCTTGAGCCAGTGGCATGATGATGAATAAAACTTTAATTTGGTCCATGAAGAGAAGAAGCCGGGGGATCCCGCGTCACCAGGCTAATCATCCGTCCCCGTGATGAAGGCTAAGCTGAACGCACTTCACGCGAAGTATTGCCTGATTCGACCGAGACGCCTTCGTGACGTACGGTTACCGTAGAACTTCTTGTTAGGGTGAGTTGGTGCATCTCTTATTTTGAGATACGTGCGCAGAAATCGGGCGAACACACCTCTTTCTGTCTCCTTCGTTTTTTCTCTGTCAACCTATTTTTGCATACATATCCAACAACAACAACAACAACAACAACAACAACAACAACAACAACAACAACAACAACAACAACAACAACAAACAACAATAATAATTAATAATATTGTTAATGATAGTTGGGGTTTGACGTCTCAAAACCACAATATGATTATGAGAGACGCCGTACGTAGTGGAGGGCTCCGGAAATTTCGACCACGTGGGGTTCTTTAACGTGCACCCGAATCTGAGCACACGGGCTTAAAGCATTTCTGCCTCCACCGGAAATGCAGCCGCCGCAGCCGGGATTCGATTCAGCGACTTCCGGGCCAGCAGCCGAGTACTTTAGCCACTAGACCACCGCGGCGGGGCGTTGTGGGAAGGATGACGAAAAGAAAGAAAGAAAACTGAGCTGGCTTTGGCGTAATTCAGTATTCAGCCTAGTCATAGGGTATGCCAAAAATGTACACAGATATATACATCTCAATGAAACTTGTTCGAATAGAGCACCGCTGATACTTTTGCGAACCGGATTATGTTTCACAACGACTCTACCGTACATCTTAATATGGTTAGTATAATAAGCTGCAGGACTGAATCATTTAAGGCGTCTGTAGTTCCCAATGACGATAGACACCGTAGAACAGGTTACCTTCCGAAGTAGGAGAAAATACTTCACATGACGTATTTTCAAGATCACTGCAGGCTTTGCAGTAGCGTACCCACACGGTTGTGTGTGTGTGTAACGAACGGTATTATATTATCTACTCTCATGTGCTATCACGTAAGTGCACAGTCTTTTTATTTTATTGTTGAAATGTTATCATCTGCATTCTTTATTGAAATATTGTATTTATGCCCCTCCCGTCATTACAAGGCCCTCAAGCGCTGCGGCTTGAGTACTATAAAATAAATAAATAAATACAAGACGGCGTGAGCAGCCATGTCAAGTGTTGCACAGATATATACACATGGACAAAAATGGCAAGAAGGCAGCGTGCCTCATCTTGACAATTGTATTTCATGTACTTAGATGAGGTCACATTATTAGTTTTCCTAATAATGCCGATATATTAAGCTCATCCAAAAATATATTCAGTGGGATCAGTCACTTTGGGAATTCTGTCAAGGATGTCTGCTATTTATTATGTGGTTAAAATCTTACGTCTATTGGAATCCAGAGACCGGGAAAAGTCACACTTGCTTCTAAAGGCTGCTCCGATTTCATGAAAGGCAAGCTTTTTCCACTCTCGCTTTCACTCACATATACCATAGTTTGAAAGTGAACATGCTGAGTGCAACTCCTTTCTGCACGCGAATATTGTGACTATAATATCACCTGATTCGTTAGAAAATTTTTATACCCGGCACATAACCAGGCGATGTGCTCCAAGGCGTGCAAAACTGTGCCCACGTGGAAAAATACGTCATAAATTAGTGATTCCATTGAGGCACCTCTGTCTTCGCAACACAAATGCGCTCTAACCGCGATACGTGCGGCGGACGCATTGCGAGAATAGCAGAGCGCAAACCTAAACTCAAGTCTCTTAAGCCAGTGCCGAGACACAGGCAGAGTCTACACGCAGATTGTAAAAAATTGGGGGGGCCCTTGAGCTTCACCTTTCATACACATAGTGTATAAAATCTTTTCGAACTTGCTATACACCTACTACGTGGGCTGAAGGGTGCAGTAGCGTGTGTGCCTTTTGTAGTGGGTTACTGGCTTTAAACTATGAAATCATATGATAATCACATGTTCTGACGCCCTTTGGCTATCGGCGCTACTACCACGCATTACTACGGCAATACTTCATGTTGTATTGTGAAGCATGTATACAGGACGCGACGCCTGTGTTTCTAAGCATGAAAGGTACTTTCACTGCTTTCACTGCATTTACAAGCAGGGGAAGTTATTTTCACTGCATTCACAAGCAGAGGCATGAATATAGGGTATGACACCCACTTTTCACGCAAACGGTTCGAGTTCAATCCCCACTTAGTTCAAACTGTTCGAGTTCAATCCCCACAATTTTTTTGCTAATTTATTTGCATCTGTCTAGATTTTTCGGTCACGGAAAGATGATTTTTCGCTCACAAACAACAACGCCTACGTCGTATTTTCTGCAAAATTAGCTCTTTAATACTATCGCGTCAATATACGTGCCATGATAGTGACCTTGCGCGAATTGCAGTCCGTTAACGAACGGTTATCCGATACCGTAGGTACCCCAACACAGCGTTTCCACCCGCGGTAACTCCTTTTAGTCTGTTCTTAGTACCCATTATTGATCATGCTCGAAAAACATCTAAACTAGCAAGATGCGAGAATGCTAGTGTCACGTCCCGTGAAATTACGTATACACAGTGCAAGCTCTTGCTGATGCACTATACGTATATGCTATCACCTCTCGTCCTGATATGCCACAACTTATAAAAATAATTGAATTGTTCTGACGACTTTCATTGCAGCGCCTAAATGATTCGACACAAGTTACGTTACGGATCCACCATATGGCTTCTTTTTTATTAATAAACGAGCATTGCTAGAGCTGGAAGATCGAAGGGTAGAGACGATGCCAACTTCAAAGGACACATCTTGGGAAAAGGGGAGGCGCTGCGGAACTAAGTAAGTTTGCGCTTCTCGCCAAGAAAGTTATTCAGCTGGGCCAACATGCGCTGCTCAGCCAGCTCGAACACCTGCTCTACCACAATGATTCCAGTTGTCATCGAGTGCAAAACCAGATGCAGGGGCCTTGAAGGGGGAATCGACAGTCAAAGTTCTGGGTTCACCTATTACACAGTGCTTCGAGCTTTTCTTGTAGCGGTGACACGTCAGCTCATTCCGACGGCAGCAAATTATCCAACTACTCCCAATCTTTGAGAGACCCTTCAACGCAGCTCCGAAGCACTCCGAAGGCACGGCCTAAACACCTTTCTCAGGCCCTATTTGGTTCTGCTGTAGTTATTAATTAGTAAAAAATTATAAGCGTACAAAAGACAAACACGCTACCATTGAAAAACATTTTCTATCAACCAGTCAGTTCAACATACTTGAACTTGTACGTACGCCTTGATGTAGATGGGCTTTGAATCCTGCCTGCACCAGCCGCTACCCAGATGCAGCCGAAACCTTCAAACTGTGTTGTTAGCATTTTCTTGGTGGCGTGTTTGAAGTCGTACGCATTGTCCTTCCTTTCCTAAAGGGCCTTGACAAACACGAAGCTCTGATCCAGGTTGGGCGGGACGAGTATTCGGTAAGAAATGTGTCTTTGGAAGTGGTCGGAATCGGTCGCATTCATGGGATGGAACAGGAGGTATCTGTCGTCCACAAGACTAAAAACGCTGCCACCGCATGTCCCATGCCACTCCAGGCTGAAGGTACCTTCAGGAGCAGCGTAATTCGCCAAGACCGGTGACTCGTAGCAGCAGAGCAAGCACCGAACCACCTCGTAGGGCACCTCAGGGTAATTAGTCGTGACCGTGCTAGTCTGGTCCATGGATCGAGGCTTGTCGACACGCTGGTGTAGTTGCTTCGTCGCGTAGGAACCCACTCCGTGGTACTCATCCAAGACAGTCATGGTAGAGGACTTGCTGGCACAGCCTGATGCCCCGAAGCAGCCGCAACCTTCGAGCAGCGTCGTGAGCATTTTCTTAGTGGTGTGACCTGCGGTGTGTGCGCTGCCCTTCGTTTTGTTAAGGGCCTGGACGAACATGAAGCTTGGTCTTGAGGCCTCCGTAAGCTTGCTGCCCTTGGATGCATAAGGGCTCCACTTCCGTCTGAAGTCGAACACCAGGCGCTGGTCTTCCACCATGCGAATACCACAGACAGTGCGTCCCTCGCCCCAGTTTATCGGGCGCACGCGCATTGCTGGTCTACCACACGACTGCAGGCCCAGTTGTTCGAAGCTCGCTAGTCGATGGCGCAGCTTCCTCGGAAGGCCTCTGTTGATTTGTCGTGGAACCCACGAGGCCGTGATACACGGCTTCTGGACTTGCAGCAGCGGACGTGCCTCTGTAGATCAGCTGAGTGGTCACCAGTTGGTGAGATGACCAACCGATCCAGGGTCCTTGTTCTTGTTCGCCTTCTACTGTGACTCGCACGCACTGTTGTTCTGATTCATCTTCTTCTTGAGCTCGTGACACGTTCGTGCGACAGGCACCGGCAGTTCATGATAACGATTATGGGGAACATCCATTCTATGGCGCGTACCCACTACGGGCCAAGGTTATCTTTTATGGCGTCAACTGTTAGAAAGTAGCGAACGCTTTTTCGCAACTGTCTTTCTACATTCATCACTCGTCCACTACTTTGAGTCGAGGCAAGTGCAGTTCCAAAGCAATCCGCACAGACAAACGACTAAAGGTTGCGGGCTGAAACATTGCAGATTGTCAAACGTGCATCGATATCAGCGCCTTAATATCTGTGTGATGAAAGTTTGAAGCACCTATTTTAAAGTAAACAATTTGCGCGAAAAACCTGGTTTAACAGAACAGTATTATTGAATATATCCTAAGTGACCAAAGCATTTTAACAGAAATTGTGTACTCAAAAGTATTCGTATAAATTATCCTTGTCTGCTAGACAGCAGATGCATTGTTGTGAAAGTTCGGGGACAGTAATTAGACACATGTAAGTACGCATTCTATCAACGTGACTAGAACGTTGTATTCTATATGTTGCGTTAGATGACTGTGACAGAGCTTGCTTAAACATGAAGACCTGTATTTATTTAATGGGCGTTCTAAGCGCAATATTGAGCGGGCGAAAAAGTTTGTCAAAGTTTCTAACGTTCTTGATGCCCAATAATAGAGATCTCAGTGAACTTTCTAAAGACAGCAGTAAAAATTATTGTAGCCCTTCATAGGCTCGCTCTAAATCGGTAAGTGTTTTACACCTCCAGTAAGCGCTCTCACAAGCCTGGTCAAGGCAACAGCAACAGGAAAGAATATTTGTGGTGCAACTGATACACATGTCCTCCTTGTGAAGGTCTCGGTGTAGTTCTAAATCCTGTGCTTTATGCAGCACCACTGCCGTGAAACCTGTTGAAGTGCGTAACACGGACAACTTAGTGTTTTCCTTGGCCTCGGGGACGATGCACTTGCTTGGAGTTACTGTATATGCTACCTGTAGCATATACACCAACTGTACGTTTGCCGAGACTGTGGCGTCCTCTCTTGCACGGCGCGAGTAGCAGATGGACGCTTCCACGGCCGCGCTGACCTTGACGTTGCATCTCTTGTGCCTCGCACAGTGCACAAAAGTGTTACTTGATGTGGAAACGCGAATTGGGGGTTCTCGATGAAGACGGGGAGGGGGACTATTCAAGAAATCGGGCGTAGAGGGAGGATCGTCTTTTTTAAAAAAACCTAATGTTATCAGACGGCTCACCGCATAATGTAGGTATGCATGTGCTAGCGGATAATACAGGCGGAAACTCCGTGAAAATGCCGTGGAATTGAATAACGAGGCATAATGCAGGAGGCATAAAGCAGGAGGTATAAAACGCTGGCAGCAATTAGAGAGAGATATAAACAATGCTGCACCTGTTCTTCAAGCTGAGAGCACTAAATACCTTTGGCGCTTGGCCTCATTGGACTACGAGGTCGCGATTCAGAGAGGTCGCTTATAGAAATGTGGAGCACGCCTTCCATTTGTAGGCTATTTTATATTGCTTTATTGTTCTGAATATATTAGGAGTGGTTGCCAGGACTAAAAGCTGTGGTCTGCAGCTTGACAGCTCTCTGAAACACGTACGTGATTTGTTTCTTTAATTGTTAAAAATAACTGCGTATAGGGAGATAGAAAGTAAAAAAAAAGGACTGTTGCTGCTGAATAACCCCTTCAGATGGCACGCCCCGAGAGGGGTGGTGTGCATTGTGAAGGTATTAATACCTAGTTCCAGGGACCTCAAGCTCTTTTGCGTTCTTTTTTACTGCAACCCGCATCGAGGAAGAATGCGAAGAACGCAGCTGATTACGCTTGCAAGCTGCTTGCCCTAAAACTAAATCTCTCTGGGGCAAATCAGTTGTGCGCTATCCTTTGATTTCGTTGAAAAACATGTTTCGAAACATAAACTGACAACATTCTAACTTTTCGGCAAGTAAGCAGCTTCATGTTTCCAAAAGATCTGTATGATTTCTCCACGAATTCTCTTGTGTCCTAGTGCTACAAGCAGGTTTTCAATTTTCATTTTCTCTTTTGTGTGGCTACTTTATTCTGAGATTTGCCCACCACGGCTGCATTTTGTTCGGCGGTTTCTCAGAGTTCAGTCTGCAGTGACTTCTTGACTCGAGAAGATGGTCGTACAACCTTCAGTACATGCAGCACGTACATGGATATATAGTAGCAGTGTGTCACACACTTCGGGTGAGGCCTCGTTGATCTAACATCGACGTGCGCCTGACTCGCAGGATTTCACTTTACGCTTCGGCCTGCGACGCCTGAAAGGCCTCGAAGTGGTACATCTCAAATTTAGTAGCAGGTAGGTCGACCCTTGCGGGGTTGCACGTGTGGTAATGTATGGGCCTGACTGACGTACTCATAGAGCAGACACGGACATATGCCTAAACAAAATCCAGCATTTAATTAAAGCAAGGGCAATAGCAAGGATATAACAAAAAATAACAGAAAAAACACTAATACGCGATGAAAAAAAAAACTACAACAATGCAAACTATGCCCTAAAAGAACACTACTACAGGTAGAGACAAAAGACAAATAGGCTGATTATTACTAAAATAAGAAGATAATGAAACTAAAGGGGATACAGAGAAAATTTACAGGAAAACGATCATGCTCGTGCTTCTGAGTTTCTCCGTGCGACGCATCGCACACAACTGCAATTATAGAAAAGCCAGTTATAATAAATTAAGAGTTAAAAACACAATAAAAAGTTTCATACAGACCAGGCCAGCTCTTGTTACAACTAGGGGAGTTGACGGGGTGTCGCTGAAGATCTCGTCACCTTAGTAGACGACGAGGGCGCCCGGTATTGCAGCCGTCTCAACACGTCAGTGTCGCGAGGCTCGCGACACTGACGACCACGCTTCTTTCTGGTTGCACGTTTACTCCCTATTTCGAAGCAGTCAAAGTCAAGTCTCTGTCAAGCAGTCAAGTCTCTGTCGTCGTTTTGTTCTCGCGCTATAGCTATCGTCATGCCATACCAATTAGCCCAAGCTGCTACACTTTTTCAGGGTGTACGCGTGCTCCCTTATCCTCTGGATGTCACTTGTTTTTCCTTGAACACATGTGTGCCCCCTTCCGTACAGGTGTTGAGAAGACGCGGTGGCGCCGTCGCTGGGTTTTTAGTCACCGGATGTCGTCTTCCCAACACAAAGGCGCGCTTCCTTGGACGATGGGGTGCGCGGGCAAGACAAACATTGCAGTCGTTTGTGACACAGTGTTATGGTGTATGGCTGTGTTCGGTATTGCAAGTCCCGTTCGGGGAAAACACCCAGTGTTTTTTAACTAATTGCCAAGCAGTGCTAAGCTGTATGGTAAATGGCAAAAAATAGTCCAAGAGACAACCTCATCATCAGCGACAAGTCTGCATCGACTGTCCTATGTATCAGACACTTTCACGATGAAGACTATGTGCCTTTGTGGTGCATCAACTACTTCCTGACTCCGCGGCTACATTATTCGAGGACTATCCTTCTTGCTACTTGATTTCAAGCGCAAAGAAGCCTCGCAGAGATCCTGCTTCACGAACTTCACCCCTAAGTCAAACATCAAAGAAGCGAAAAGCGCAGAGCAATGCACCAGATCTGCTTTGTGCGACTTCACACGATGCTTTCACTAAATAAGAAACAGTAAGTGTTCACCTGCAAACAATGAAGAGCGACGCGCGCCCCGTGGGTCAAGACCTGGTTGTAATAGAAAGATTGCGCTCTCAAGTGCCGTACCATTGTTCAAATTGGAAGAAGCTGCAGCAAATGCCTTAAGAAGTGGAAAAGGCGTCCGAATATTGCGAAAGCAAGCACCACGCATGTGTTAAGAAAATCACTACAGATACACAGAAAGGAAAGAAAAAGGCGATGCTAGGGAGTGTGTGGCATGGCGCGTTGTGTCTCCAAGGGGCTACGATCATGCTCGTACTTTGGGGTTTCTGAAACTGCCAGCAAATTGAACTCTTCAGAGGTATACAGGTACAAGCTCAACATCATCGAGTATGAGCAATGCCATAAACCATTTGTGCGTCTTCAACGATTGGGTTACTTGTTTTTCAGCGCGCGGTGGGTGAAAAAGTGCCCCCAAACTCCTGTGCCGGCAATCTCGGAGGCCATGGCTGCACGGAGCGGTAGAGGAGGGTCTAAAACCCCTATATTTCGAAAGTAGCGACACTCCCTGATTTTCTTCATCTGCGCCATCGCACTCTCGCCGCACCGGCGACCTCCTTTCTCTTTTTTCACTCCCTCTTTCACGTAGCTGGTGTATCCGCAGCGCTGAATGGCTCGGTCGCGCACTGACAGCTAGTCGGGTGACCCTGACGTCACTTGAAACACGCACATATAAACTTCGCGCGCTTTTCATTCACTGCGCACGCCATGCATGAAGCCTCCAGGCTGCCGCTCTGAACTTGCTTCAGAGTTGTATTCCGAGCTTCAATCTTCCTGGCGATGCCTGGCTGCTGCGTGTTTCAATGCAGCAGCACGTCGGAGAAAGGAGTAAAGTTGTTTTATATTCCCTGAGTCGAAAATTATGCCGTGCGCGGAAAGCAGTGGATTCAAAACATCGAGAGAAGGAACTTCGCCCCTTCCAAGAATGTCGTTCTTTGCGAGCACGTCGTTTTTTGCACTGTCCTTATATAAAGGTGGAAGTCTAGATGAAGTTGAATGGAGAATATAATACTCATTGCATAACCACACTGTTCATTGACTTCAATAATGAGCGCACATAAATGGGGACATGGCTTTATCTGAGTGAGCCACGATTTTATTTTCTGTGCCCTGACAAAGCTTTGTTGTGTTTTTGTACGTGCGTTAATTTTCAAAGTGTACGCTTCGTAAGCTAACATGTGTAATTCCTAACGTGTAGTTGTGAGCGTATGCGTGCGTGCGGGTGTGCGCGTGCTCGTTTATGCGTGTGTACGTGTGCGCATGCGTGAGCGTGCATTTGTGTATGTGCGCACGTATGTGTGTGTGCGTGCACGTGTGTGCCTGTGTTTGCTCGTGATTGTGTATGTCAGTATTTGCACCGGTGTGTGTGTGTTTGTGAGCCTATATGTGTGAGTACGTGCACTTGATACGTTTGTATTCACACCTGTGTGGGCGCACGTATGTCTAGCTGCGTATGTGTGGGCCTGCGTGTGCGTTTCGTTTTTGCATGTCTGTAGTAATTGGAATGCTTCCCTGGAAGACACAAGATGCTTGCCCGCAAGGCAGCAGCTCGTCACAATCGTCCCACCAGACGCAATTTCAAAGACCGCCCCCAGACAGTCGGAATTCAAACAACTGACTTGAACAAAAGTGGTCTGGCCACGCGCGTCTGTTGTTTTGTGGCAAGAAGCAGGAAACGCTGCACCCCGGGCTGGTGTCGGATGACCGCAAGGTCGAGAGTGTCAGTTGGAGGAGAGCCACGCTGGATGAAGTTCGGATCGGGCGTGCGCTAATAGGCACGCACGGACGAAGCAGCCCGCAACCATGCGCTAGGCCAAGCGTTGATATTACTAACTCTATCGGTCACAGATGTCGCCAACCTCAAATGGGAGCTGAAAACCACCCCTCGAAAGCCACCGAGCAACGGACATTGGACACAGCTGCAATGCGTTGGATGACGGACGATAATCTGTAAGCTATCTTTCTGTGTGCACTGTCTTGTACTTTTAATTTAGAAGTTTGATGAGTTCTGTAAATCGAGTTGTCTATTACGTTTAACGTGTCATTTGCATTTGCTGTTGGTACGAAACTTTTATGTTCAGGATGTGTTGCCAACTATAACTTTAATTTGTGTATTTGCATATGATGTCTCGTGTCCATTCCGTTTGTGTAGCACACCCGTGGGCGTCACACAAAAGTGCCTCGCAATGCCTGTATTCGCGCGTGCGTACGTGCGTATGTATTCTTGCGGTAGCTTGCACGTGACCGTGTACAATCATGCCTGGTGCGTGCGTTTGTGTATGTATAAACTGTAATTATAAGGCACCATAGTCATTTCCGGAGCCCTCGACTACGGTGTCTCTCATAATCATATGGTGGTTTTGGGACGTTAAACCCCACAAATCAATCAATCATTAAGGCACCAAAGTGTTTTAGAAGCTTTTGTATGAGTATTCATCTTTTTTAGGGGTGAAGCCCCTTATGGCGCGGCTTGGGCTTCCCTCGTATGTAACCACCAGTGGCACATACCCGAAATAGGTATAACACTTGACCTCCAAGGTGGTGCCAGTGAGAGATTTCTTCTGTGCGTTGTTTAACAATAAAAAATAGTGCTCAATGTACATGCCAAGGCTGCTAATGGGGAATGAGAGACATGAGCATTCGGTTTTTAGTCAACGCGCACGCTGCGATCCCCATTAGCAGCCATTGGCATGTACATTGAGCACTATCGGACAAGAAAGGGATGCTACATTATACTCGCTAGGTGTAACCTCCTTAACTTTAGAAAGGTTTAGCGAGCGTTGAGCCGCAGTGCCATGAATACAATGAACTTGTATATACCATGAATGAACTCAAGGTGGTTAAAAATGAGAAGTAGACACAAAGCGCAAGCCGTAAGAAAGTAAAAGCCGAATTCTCCTGTCTCTCATTTCTCATTAGCAGCCATTGGCATGTAAATTGAGCCCTATCTGACAGGGAAAGGTTGCTACGTTATACTCGCTGGGCGTAACCTCCTTGGTTTTCGAAAGGTTTAGCGAGCGTTTGGTCGCAGTGCCATGAATACAGTGAACTAGAATATACCATGAACTCGAGGTGGTTAAAGGTGGGAAGTGGACCCAAAGCGCAGGCCGTAAGAAAGTGTGCGTGTGCCACCTCTCGTTTAGTCCTTGGAATGTCCGCTGGATGGCGGTGCTTCTATATGGGGAATATATGATAAAAAGATGCGAGATGGTGGGACTTGGAGTGTTGAATAGATGAACGAACGGACAAACAAACAGATGCATGGATGGACGCATGAACGGACGCAGGGGCGGATGCATGAAAGAACGCAGGGACGGGTGCACAAACAGACGCATGGACGGTCACACAGACGGACGCATGGACGGACGAATGCTTCGCCCCACTCTCCATCATTCACTCCGTGGATATGCTGCCATTTTTTCCCCTTCTTTTCAGGAGACTGATGTAAGATGCAGAGGTAATCTCGTCGTTTCATTGGGACAGACACACGCGTTGATTCCCCTCGGGCCTTGCGATAACACGACATGAACTTTTTGCGTCGCTGTTCGTATAAAAAGGCGTCGGGTCCGCTTATTTTAGTGAATTCATTAGGTAAACCGCCACATTATTTTTAGGCAACCTTTTCTGAGTTCATCAGAATCAGAATAAATAAAAGAAATTGTAGACCTTATGCGCTTACATTATAGCGCTTAACACGCCTCCGCCCTATCGACAGCCGAAGCGTAGACGGGGTGAACCGCTCAGCCCCTAGTTGGTACTCTATTTTGTTTGCTTCCGCTTGTATATTTATCGAAGCGCATAAAAAAAGTATATCAGGGACTATGTTTTACCTGAAAACTACTTTCGTCCAGGTGATCTTTTCAAGTGACCGAATCTCGTATAACCCGTCAAAGAGTCGACTAAACAAGCACGCCCATTGTTTCTAATGCGGCTACAGCGAGCTGGTCGAGGGTTCAGCGCCGCGCCTGCCAGGAGATGGTAAAATTCCGAGGAGAATCGAGAAGGAAAACACGCAAGCGGAGAAGAGCATCGCTACTTTCAAAATATAGGGGATCTAGGAGGGTCTAGAGTTATGCTACCTGGCATATACAGTAACATATACAGTAACATATACAGCAGCATATACAAGTAGCATATACAGTAACTCTAGATGGGTCAGGGTCGCAGTTATGCCATCTAGCATATACAGTAACATACACAATAACATATACAGCACCATATACACATACAGTGACTCTAGATGGGTCAGTGTCGCAGCGCCCCTGTCAAAGCAGCGGCGAGAGGCATGTGCTACAGCCGATGCGAAGACCGTAAAAAACGAGGGCGCAGGTGCAGTATAGCCCGGCTTTTACGCTTCAGAAGCGTTTTTAGCAGTGTTAGACAAATTGTTGCAATTAAATCTCGGTTATTTCTGCAGTGTATAGTTTTACAGACCTTTCAAGTTTGTTGTGGTCTCGTTTCGTGCAATGGAAACCTTGATTAAAGACTATATTGACCTCAGCGTGACCATGCCGTGCAACATAAGGTGGTGGACGGCACGCCAGGCCTCTAAAATGCTATGCGCACTTGGAACCACTTCTTTTCATCAGACACGAATATGACGAGTTGAGCATATTCAAGCTGCGGCACAGATTTTGATCAATTTCACGGGTGATTCTCGTTGTTGGGGTTCAACATACTGTTAGAACGGGACTAAATTATCGGTCGCATGTAGCACATCGTATACAGGATAGATGGTGCACGCAGTCGTGTACCAGCTGTTCCATAGAAAGACTGAAAGCATTGCACAATGAATGTACTAGAGAGATATATTCAAAAGGCGCAAAAGGCGAGGATGTTAACAAGAATATAAAACATGTTCATTTAGCTACGCTACACTGATGAAAGATTAAAGGCGAGACGGAAAGGTAAAAAAAATAACAAGAACAGAAAAAAACTAAAGCATATCTAATATATACCTTTCGGCGTAATTCGCATCTTTTGAGTGGTTTGCAAAACCTGGATGAAGGTACTGTTTATATATACCGGGTGGTTCAAGAAATTCGTCAAATATTATTTAAAAATTACCGAAAAGAGGCATCTGCGTGTTACCCTGCTGTGTTCCCTTTACTGTGGAAGAAAGCATCTTCAGGTGCGCACAAATAATAATTTTTGCAGTAATTATGAAAGTTGAAGCAAATAAACTTTTAACCAGTGATACTAGCTGATCGAGTCTAATGGGCGAATTCAAGCCCTTCCTTCGAATAGTCCACAGCCACTTTAACGTTTTCGAAATGCGGCCACTGGTAATCACTGCGGAGCGATGAAGTATGGCTAATTCAGCAGGCGAAAGCAAAACCGACGCACCAAACAGTGTCTCTGCCATTCACTTCAAAAACGTCCTCAGTGACGACAATGTTTTCCTCGCCGTTATCAACCATCAATCTATATAAGGGTGTTTACGGAACGTAAGGCAACACTTATTAGCAAAAGGAATAATTTTGCCATAGTAGGCTAAGGACCCACTACGCCAGCGCTCAACACGTTATCTGCAGAAGGGATCATATGATAGTTTCTAACGGTTTATGTTATACGCGCACCGTCATTCGTTTTCTTACGGAATGGTTGAGGCATGCACCGAGAACCGAGGCAAGCAATTGAAATGGCGATGCGTGCGGTGGTCCGATTAGTCTATCGCGTTTACTATTGACGACGAATCTCCACCGTCCTCCAAACTGTTTTAACATCTCACCGCTGTCGAGAGGGGGCCACTGCACTGAACTGTATGGACGTCTGCCGGGGACACCAGATTGCTTCGTTGTTCGTTGACGTGAGATTTTGTTCTTGTGGGTTTTCGTGTATATATATATATATATATATATAGTGGGGTGGTATTCAATGGATCCGGTGGAAAATGCAGTATAAAAAGAGGTCGACAAACGTGCGAAAAAAACACTAGTTTTACTAACGTTTCGGCAGGTGGGCCTGCCTTCGTCGGAGCATTCACTCCGACGAAGGCAGGCCCACCTGCCGAAACGTTAGTAAAACTAGTGTTTTTTTCGCACGTTTGTCGACCTCTTTTTATACTATATATATATATATATATATATATATATATATATATATATATATATATATATATATATATATATATATATATATATATATTATAATGAGGCGTTTTAGAGTGGCACTCTTTTATAAAACAGGAGAGCGGTCACGACACGTCAAGCGGTAATGGCGGAACTAGCCTGAGTCCCCAGTTAACCAAACGTCGTCTTCTTCACCGACTGAGTCATACCCCCTGCCTTTCTGAGTAGCCTCATCTTCTTCACTACATTTTCCTCCCCTCCGGAAAAGAGCCATCCTGGCGACTCATGGGCAGGAGACAATAGAGGGATCGTAATACGGTTTTAGGCGGTCTATGTGGACGGTCTCACGTCCACGGCGTCGTTGATCATGGGGCTGCTCCAGCGGCTCCACGATGTAATTGACGGGTGAAGTTTGTTTAACCACACGGTAAGGTCCGTCATACTTGTACATCAGTTTCGTTGAGAGACCAGGGCTGGTTGAAGGGATGCGAAGCCAGACAAGGTCATCTGATGCATAAGAAGCCGGAGGCGTCGGGCTATCGCGGTGGTGTTTCTGGCGTTGCTGTTCAGTACTTGTGAAGGAACGGGCAAGCTGACGACACTATTCCGCGTATTTAGCAGCCTGTGACATCGTCGTCGACTCAGCAACATCTGGGTGGTAAGGAAGGATGGTGTCTAGCGTGCAAGAGGGCTCGCGACCATAAAGGAGGAAATATGGAGAGAAACCAGTGGTTGTCTGGACAGCAGTATTATGCGCGTAGGTTACAAAAGGGAGAATACTGTCCCAATTGGTGTGATCGGTTGCGACGTACATTGACAGCATATCTCCTAATGTACGGTTGAATCGTTCTGTAATGCCATTAGTTTGAGGATGATACGCGGTGGTGGTGCGATGAATGACTTGGCATTCTTTGAGAAGCGATTCAACAGCGTCCGACAAAAACACACGCCCTCGGTCACTCAAGAGTTCACGTGGTGCACCGTGACGTAAAATGAACTGATGCAGTATAAAACGACCGACGTCACTGGCTGACGCAGAAGAGAGTGGTGAAGTTTCTGCGTAGCGCGTAAGGTGATCGATAGCGACGATTACCCAGCGATTTCCAGCCGGTGTAATCGGAAGAGGTCCATACAGATCAATACCAACACGGTCAAATGGTCGAGCAGGACAAGGTAAGGGTTGTAGTGGAGCTGGAGAACTTGGAGTGGGATTCTTCCGGCGTTGACAAGCGAGACAGGAACGCACGTAGCGACGAACGAAGCGATACATTCCACGCCAGTAGTAGCGGTGGGACAGGCGGGTGTAGGTTTTTAACACTCCCGCATGGGCGCATTGTGGGTCGGCGTGAAAGGAGGCGCATATGTCTGAGCGGAGACGTCTGGGAATGACTAGGAGCCATTGGCGTCCTTCGGAGAGATAATTCCGTCTGTATAGCAAACCATCTCTGATAACGAAGTGTTGTATTTGACGGTGCATACCTCTAGGGATATTTTGCGAGGGAGTTCGACTCAACAAGTTAATAAGTGAAGCGATCCAAGGATCTTTTCGTTGCTCCTGTAGCATGTCGCTGACACTAAGTGCAGACACGCCGGGGGCAGGCGAAGACGGTGACTTGTCACTACATCGTAGAGGTGATCGGGACAAAGCGTCTGCGTCGGAATGTTTTCGGCCAGATCGGTAAACGACGTGGATGTCGTACTCTTGTAGCCGAAGCGCCCAACGGGCCAGCCGGCTGGTGGGATCTTTTAACGATGAGAGCCAACATAATGCATGATGATCAGTAACGACGCTGAATGGGCGCCCGTAAAGATAGGGTCGAAACTTGCCTATGGCCCATATGATGGATAGACACTCTTTTTCGGTGACTGAATAGTTGGCTTCTGCTTTTGTGAGTGCACGGCTGGCGTAAGAGACGACGTACTCATCAAATCCAGGTTTACGCTGGGCGAGCACAGCACCGAGGCCAACTCCGCTAGCATCCGTGTGTATTTCCGTCGGGGCAAGAGGATCAAAATGTCGCAGTATAGAAGGTGACGTAAGAAGGTGGTGGAGTGTGGCAAACGCATCATCACAAGCTGACGACCAACTGGGAAGGTCGTTGTTGCCGGCAAGAAGGTCAGTCAAGGGCGATATGATGGAGGCGAAGTTGCAAATAAAACGTCGAAAATAAGAACATAAACCGAGGAAGCTGCGAAGTTCTTTTAAGGTCTTTGGCTTAGGAAATTCGGCAACGGCACGGAGTTTCGTCGGATCCGGAAGAATGCCATCTCTAGATACAACATGGCCCAAAATTAGGAGTTTTTGAGCGCCGAAGCAGCACTTCTTCAAGTTGAGCTGTAGACCGGCGGCGGCGAGGCAAGTAAGCACTGTCTCGAGCCGCTGAAGATGCGTTGAAAAGTCGCTTGAAAATATCACGACATCGTCTAAATAACACAGACATGTCTGCCATTTCAGGCCACGGAGGATGTTGTCGATCATGCGCTCGAAAGTGGCAGGCGCATTGCAGAGCCCAAATGGCATGACGTTAAATTCGTATAAGCCATCAGGTGTAACAAAAGCCGTCTTGGGGCGATCAGCCTCAGCCATGGGAACCTGCCAATAACCTGAACGCAGATCTAGTGACGAGAAGAACTCCGCGCCTTGTAAGCAGTCAAGGGCATCGTCTATGCGAGGTAGCGGGTAAACATCTTTGCGCGTGATCTTATGCAACCGGCGGTAGTCGACGCAGAATCTTATTGAGCCATCCTTTTTCTTGACTAGAACAACTGGGGAGGCCCACGGGCTGTTAGAGGGCTTAATAACACCTCGCTTCAGCATGTCATCAACTTGTTCCGCAATTATGCGACGCTCAGATGCGGATACCCGATACGGACGCTGACGTAAAGGAGCGTGAAGGCCAGTGTCGATTTCGTGAGATACTGTGGAAGCACGGCCCAAAGTCAGTTGCTGGTGGTCGAAGCTGGCGCGGAAGCGCTCGAGGAGGGCGATGATGTCGGTGCGCTGCTGAGCCGTAAGGTTGGTGTCGATGCAGCGCGAAATTGCGTCGGTGAATGATGGGGAAGAGGATGACGTGCAACAATCAACAGCGTCAATAGGTAGCGTAGTCGGGTGGTCAGGAACTACACGTGCAGTCGAGGGATCAATGTCATCGGCAAAGCCCAGGCACTCTCCGCACAGTAACTTGGAAGGCGAGGGAAACGGATTTGAAACATAAATTGCACTTGATCCATCGAGAACATTCAGAACGGCGAAAGGAATCAGGAAGCACTTGCGGCGAACAGTGGTTTCAGAAGGCGTAAAAAGAACAGTTGAGCTACTAGAGACGTCACAAGAAAGCGGAACTAGGGCGGACGAGAACGGGGGTATTGAAGTGTCGGCGGCAACGAAAACTTTTGCAGGTGAAAGGGACGAGTCGAGTGAAGCAGCGTCGCATGACGGCGCGAATTCCACTTCGGCGCGAGCACAGTCGATGACGGCATGATAAGTGCAGAGAAAGTCCCAGCCCAATATAATGTCATGGGAACACTGCGGGAGCACCACAAACTCGACGACATAAATATTGTCAGCAATAACGACACGTGCTGTGCATGCAGCAAAAGGGCGAATTCTTGCTCGCTCGCAGTGCTTAATACAAAGTTGCGAAGAGGCATTGTGACTTTTTTTAGTCGACGGCAAAGTTTTTCAGTCATTACACACACTGCGGCGCCAGTATCAACCAATGCAAAAACAGGTATACCTTCAACGGAGACAGCAACGACGTTGGACGGCGAAAAACAAGGTCTTGTGGAGTTCGAAAGATCCGCAGTTCTTGCCCCCGGAACTGCGGCTCCTAGTTTTCCTCAGGGACAGGGCGAGGTCGACGTAGCATAGGGGAAAGGGAACGGCGTCGGGGTGAAGGCGACCGGTGTCTATTGAAGTTCCGGCGAGGTGAAAATGTGTCCATGGTGGCAGTGTCGTCATATACAGCAGGCCCCGATCGTGCTGGGAAATCGTAATTGTTGGGCCTGACGTCACCACGCAGGAAAAACTCGCGCCGTCGACAAAATCGTGCCACGTGACCCGCAATTCCACAGGCGAAGCATATGGGGCGGTTGTCTTGAGTGCGCCAAGGGTTCTGAGAGCGTGGAGGTGGTTGTCGGGAGGAAGGACGGGCAGTCTGGTACATAGGCTCCGTCGGTACGACAAAGGGGTGCGTGGACGTAGGCGCTCGCGACAAAGAAATGTGGCCGTTCGTGACAGGTGGACGTCGGGTACCGTTCAGTGCTTCAGCATAGGTCAATGGAGCAGCCACCGGTGGTGCGTGAGCTGTTGGTAGCGCCTCGGACACTTGCTCCTGGACTACTCGCTGTATTGATGGCGCTAAAGTAGATGGGGCACCTTCGGAGGTATAAGGCACGAGGGACAACTAACGTGCGACCTCCTCTCGTACAAATTGCTTGATCTCGAGAAGCAAAGTGGCGTGGTTTATAGCAGTGCCAGCCGATGTTAAAGCGGAGATTGTTGCACATGGCGTGGTGGCACGACGAGTGGTGTCACGCTGTTTCCAGAGCTCATCATAGCTCTGACAAAGTTGGACCACTTCCGCTACCGTTTGCGGGCTTTTGGCGACAAGCATCTGAAATGCGTCGTCGGTCACGCCTTTCAAGATGTGTTTGATTTTCTCGGCTTCTGTCATGGCCGAGTTGACACGCCGGCAAAGGTCGACCACATCTTCGATATAGCTGGTGTAATTCTCACCATTCTGCTGAGCCCTAGTACGCAAGCGCTGTTCGGCCCGTAGTTTGCGAAGCGCTGGACGGCCAAACAAGTCCGCAAACGCCGTTCGGAAGGCCGACCAGGTAGGGAGGTCTCTCTCGTGATTACGGTACCACAGACTGGCGACGTCGGTCAAATAAAATTGGATGACAGTAAGCTTGTGCGCATCGTCCCACTTGTTGTGCTTGCTCACCCGGTCGTATTCGTCGAGCCAGTCTTCCACGTCTTTGTCATCGGTTCCACTGAAGGTAGGCGGATCGCGTTGCCGAAAGGAGCCGAGACAGACAGGAGCTGCAGTAGTTGGAGCCGAGGCGGCCGCCTGCTGATCGTCGTTCGTGGACATCGTAGCAAATGGAGGCAACGTACGGTTTCGCAGTTCCAGGATTAGGCGTTACCCAGCACTCTCCACCAATTATAATGAGGCGTTTTAGAGTGGCACTCTTTTATAAAACAGGAGAGCGGTCACGACACGTCAAGCGGTAATGGCGGAACTAGCCTGAGTCCCCAGTTAACCAAACGTCGTCTTCTTCACCGACTGAGTCATACCCCCTGCCTTTCTGAGTAGCCTCATCTTCTTCACTACAATATATATATATATATATATATATATATATATATATATATATATATATATATATATATATATATATATATATATATATATATATATATATATATATATATATATTGTTGGGGGTGCTGGCACCCTCTGTAAAGTTGTTTGCGCCGTGTCGCGCACGTGTCTCGCCCAACAGCCGCATTTTGGGGTGACAACCACCGGGCGATATATGGCGTTGTGTTCGGGAGAGTTGGCCACCACTATCGTCATCATCATGGTGTGCCACCGGCGGTGACCTGGCCGAAGCAGGCCTTGGTGGCGGACGAGAGTTGAGCGAGTCTTTTCTGCGGATTCGCTCGCAGGATTTCGAGCTGGACGGTCGTGCCCTCGCGATTTGCGACGCCAGCGTAGCTCCCGCCGACTGGTTTGCCCTCCGCGGCCTCCTGACACCGTGCAGCTCTCGCATTGTGGTGCCCCACCCTTGGACTGCTTCGACCGGATCCCCACTTTCCTATCTCCTTCTATTTTCCGTCGCTTGCCTCTCTATTTCTTCATCTATTTCCTTCTTTCTTTTTAGCCCTCCTTCCCCCCACCCCAATAAGGCAATGCGCCGTGTCGCCTATAGGCAGACAGAAATTAGGTGGCTTCTTCCCTTTCCTTACGAACCACTAACCAACCAACCTCTTCTGCGCACGGCGGTTGCCGCGAACGGTTGTCTCTGGCCTGGGTCCTCGGCACGTAGTACCGCGGCCTGCGCGCCGGGGGGCCCGCGTGGTAAGTCGAGCGTTGGCGACGCCGCCTTGGGTATGTTATTGTGTGTTTGTCGTGTTATTGTGTTCGTCATGTTTTGGAGTGTATGGAAATTGTGTGTAAGGGTGTCTTAGTGGGTTGATCACGATTGATTTATCATTCGGCAGACGATATTGTCGTTATAAATTAGTTAAATAAAGGTATGCATGTTGTTTGGTTTGTACCGACCGTGTCAACTGTGTCCTTTCACTCCAAGAGCGTAGCGTGGCGCTCGCTCGCCACATCGAGACCCCACAATATATACATGAAGAAGTTTTTCCAATGGGCCAAACGTAGTTGGGAAAACGTACTTGGGAAGAGAAGTGACACAACTTAGCAGACGTCTTAGTTTATTTCCAACGGTTTCGACAGGGGGATCAGTCTTCGTCAGGGTTTGTGAATAAGTCAAACCCTGGCGAAGACCGGTCACCGGTACCGTTGGAGATAAAACTAAGACAACCGCTCAGTCAGTTGTGTATCTTCTCTTCACACACACACACACACACACACACACACACACACACACACACACACACACACACACACACACACACACACACACACACACACACACACACACACACACACACACACCCACACGCACACGCACACACACACACACATACACACACACACACGCACGCACTCACACACACACACACACGCACACACGCACACACAGACGCACGCACGCACGCACACACACACACGCACGCACGTACGCACGCACGCGCACACACACATGTATATATATATATATATATATATATATATATATATATAATGGGTGTATGAGCGTGTGTGTGTTGCTTCGTTTGTCATGACGTTTAGTGCGTCGCTCCATGTCGAAGACGGTCTCATCTTGAGATGTCATCCAACTCATACTACGGAAACGGCGCCACCAAGTAAGACGAATGCACACAAAAAAAGGAACACGACTCCCACTAAAGGACATCAGGTATACAGTTGGGCTGCTTTAAACCGCACATGGGGCCGAAGAAAAAGAGAACGCAATATGAAAGAAGTGATGTGCTGGCCCGGGAATGTCGTCGGATATTGGAATTCTCGCGAATACATGCCCATTTTGGAAAAACTAGAAGAGCAGGAATGTCAGGTGCTTACGATATACCGATATGGCCGTAGAAGCATAGAGTAACATAAACATTACAAGAGTGGTCACTCTGTCCAAAAGCGGCTGAGCTACGCAGCTTCACCCCAGCCGTAACTGATCACACACTGCTTCAAGGAAACACGCGTACTAGTTATTTACTACACTGCCTTTCCTAGTGCATTATGGAGGTGGAAGTGTTGTAGGCCCGTGTGCTCAGATTTGGGTGCACGTTGAAGAACCCCAGGTGGTCGAAATTTCCGGAGCCCTCCACTACGACGTTTCTCATAATCATATGGTGGTTCTCATAATCATATGGTAGAATTCTGTTAGGCGAATGTGCAAGGCAAGCTTCCCTCTGTATAAAGTACGTCTGTCCAGTACATCAAGGTGTTCTTCCGTCTTCTGCTGCTCTGCTAAGCATGCGAACAGCATTCGAAGGGAAGAAACGTCCATCAGCAGACGCCAACGCCAGGTCACTTTTCCCATGCACAAGCCCGCTTCGGAGGAGGAAAGAAACGTGGGAGCAAACAAGGGGATCAAGCTGGCGATCAATATTTTCCACGGGTATCAGTGCGACGACTCACCGGGATGGAATCTTTGGTATACCGTGTGGGAAAAGGGGTGAGTGGGGCCGCACAGAAGTGTATACATCTCACGCACCCTGTAGAGCCTTGGAATCCAGGTGGAGTCGGGTGTCTCGGACATATCGAATGCACGCCTTCGTACTCGCCTCCTGTCTCACGGGACAGCACGTCACCTGCACGCCCCGAATGTAAACAACTGTCTCTGGCTCCTCGCAAGCTTCCCAAACAGAAACACTTGCTTTCAAGCGCCTGGAACGCGAGAGGCTTGCTGTCATGCGAGCCAGCGCCAAGCCATCGAAGCGTAAATGGCGCAATAGAGCTGGTCATGTTGCTGTGAGGCTGTCCTACGAAGACAATATTACTTTCAAGGCCTCGACTAAAATTTCTTGTCGAATGTATTCGTTACTCGACGCGCGACTGCTGCTGCTATAGAATTGTAGTTTAAAGCTTCCTATGCGAGTTACGATCCGATGTCTTATCCGCCGTTCGGAACCGCGTGATCTGTACTACGGCATGCCACATTTCAAGACTCGTGGGACGGACGAGTCTTGAAATGTGGCATGCCAATAAATATGGCCCTATAAGCAATATGAAAGTGAAGATTGCAACATACTCTATAACAAAGAGTAAACAGCTAAGCTGTAAATAACAAAGGCCATTAATTTTGAATCATCCGCTGAATGTAAAAGATGGAGTTTGCTGAGTGACGTCTATAAATGATGAATGATTATTCAGTTAATCCGAGACCAGTCGTTTTAATAACATAGTGCCATATTTCGTTAGTTCGTTCTTGTTCGTATCTTCAAGAAAGTCATGGTTTGCAAATGACAAGTAATAGTGCATGTGTATGTACACAGAAAAACATTATCACAGCTCGCTTTCCATTACAGGAAGGAAATTTTGAAAACTTTTGCAATGTATACTATTAACGCCTAATATAGAACCTTGTTTAAATGATGAAAATGTGTTTACACGTAGGAACAGATTATGAATGAAATGAATACCTTTTTCTGAATAATATGCATGTTTCCCAAGTTTGTTTGAGATGCTGCTCCCGACATGAGATAGCAGTAATGTAACCGAGAGGAAACGAAAGGAAACTATACTCAGTTAGTTTTATCGGTAATGATTCACGGTGTCTATTCTACATACAAAGTGAGTGCGCTATATGTTCGATAGAGTTAGCGTGCGATGCCCAGTCTAGATTTTTTTTCAGTAGATCCTACGCCTTGGGAATTGGCGTCAAGCAAAGTAGTCTGCGAGTAATTGTCGATTGTGCATTTTTGCCAAACGGTACGAGGTCGATCAAAGTGTTTTTGTGAATGGGGGAGTCGTGTGCATATTGTGGGTTTACCAGCCCCGCTGACTTTCAAATGGGAACTTATGGTCTGACGTAACGTCAGTACTCTAGTTAGAATAAAAACTTCAGTATTATCTAAACGAAGGGCATTTCATGGTGCCAGTATGAGAAACACATTCGTAAAATCCGTTAGCATATACCTCCAGAACCAAGCAACGCTTGAATATAGTTAGTCGAATGATAATAACACAAATGTATTGCCTAATAGACTACTACAAAAGCGTGTCCAGCACTTAATTCCCAATGGACGTTAACCAAGCATGACCACTTTATCACAGGAGTACATTAGCACTGTTTATTGTTTTGTTTTTTTTACAAAATCAGATAACATTGCTACAACCAATCTGCTGGCGTAATATCGTTGCACTGACATTACGCCAACATAGCGTCTTTTTCAATTAAGTTTCTGGACCTGGCGTGGATCAATGTAGTAGAATACCCCAAAAATGCTGGAGTGGTACTTAATCCTCGAAATTGAAGCTGAGAATCCGCCATCTTACCAGTGCCACCGTATAGTGATAGCGTGTAACGAATGTAAAGTAGTGCTGATTTCCATCATACGCCAGAACAGTTTAGTATGCGAAATATTATGGGGCAGACAGAACTCGATACGTGCCTTTTTCAAAAGCTATTGGATGTGCTGACTAACAAGTATGCATGGGTACGCTATCTAGTGGTTGGTCAGACCCTTCCTTGCTCAGCCGTGTAAGGGCTTGAGTGGATACTTTTTAGGAAAGTAAATTTCTCCATGGCACCACAGGGGGGGGGGGGTGATTCTTAAGTTAAAATAAGAGAAAAGTGAGCCTCGTAACTGTCTCTCAGGGGGAGGACACCTTAACAGTAGATCACGAGGGATAGGGTAGAGAAGGGATTAAAAAGAATAGGGATAAAAGGTATAGAGATAGAGACAGGAGCAGCAGGAGAGAGAGGCGCAGGGACAGCCACATACGGAAGTAAGGAGAAGATATGAAATGTGGACACAGTCGCTGAAGTCCGTGGACGCGGCACCACTCAGCGAGAGCTCTTGTCGGCGTCAGGAGATGGCGTAGAGCGAGCCAGTCGGCCAGAGCTGCGCTGTCGTCGGAGATCGCGGGGGCACAACCAGTCGGCATGAAATCCAGCGAGCGATCGAGTCTCCGGGTCCACGGCCTGTGCTATACGGGTCCAAGTCCACATATCATATGGCGCCCTAAAGAGGCTGGCGTGTTCCCTTTTCCAGGAAAGAAAGCAGTGTGATTTCGCTCGCAGACGGTGGCCGCTCGGCTTTTCTTCTGCGTCGCGCGCTCAAGGCGAGAGTGGTTTTGCGCCAAGAGAAGAACCATGAGGTCGCGGTATGCCGAGAGGGGTTGGATCTCGGAGCGGAGACGGGTGTCGTGCACCCCCCGCAGTGTTAGTGTAGAACGCGGGCAGTTGTATCGGCTGCATGCAATGGCATCCCCCCCCAATCTCTGGCGTGTGGTCTGGGCCACGGCCGCGGCGGTCTTGGTTTCAAGCTCCAGGAAGACGCCGCGTCCAATCAAGAAACATACTGGGTGGGCCCGAAGCACCGGCGGAGCTGTGTTGGAGGGCATCTGCCAGCGACAGTGCACGCTGCAGGGGCATGACCTCGTTTAGCGTTGTCTCGTTCCTTTTGCTGGCTAACGATGTCGTTGAAGAGCAGAATGCGCGAGCAATAAATCGTGCACGTGTGACAATCGCTAATGAAACTGCTTGCGCCCACTTGTGGATGGGGAAGGAGGAAAGCTGTTTTTTGTGTGTAGTTTGGCTTTCCGTTTTGGCGCTGCCAGGTGGGCTGTGGCCTACGAATATTTTGGCGCTAATTGGTCGCCGCGGTGAAGGGCGGGCGAAAATACGGCCAGTGCCTATTTTCATTGCTTTTGGAACTAGATATTGACGTGCACGACTGTGTCTGGGCATTCTGGGCTGTAATCAGGAGTGCTGATAGATCGGTGAGGCTCCGTACCATGTGCGCAGATCTAGCCTGGGCTGCAATCAGAACACTAGTAGACCGGTGAGGCTAGAGGCAAATACGACAAAGAACAGTCTGGGCTCTATCTTTCTTTAAAGGAAAAAGAGTGAGATTGTACGTTTTTCTTGTGTTTATCTTTGTATCTCTTGAGCTCAGTTGTATATATAATTTTCCGTTCTCATAAACGAAGTCGTTCATTCAGCTTCCTCTGCTGCCTGCGTGTGAGCTCATCATCGCTGACGATAATCGTACAAAATCTACGTGATCGACGAACTATCAAGAACTTTACAATGGGCATGTGCGACACGTGTTTGAAAAAAGTTTGACGACGTACGCAATACAATTTTCACGTTATTCATGCCACGACCAGGCCGACATATTCGTTAAACCCTCTTACCCTCCCATGCCAATTTCGGTCAACACTATATAAGTTACGAAATTACAAAAACGCATAGATAGATAGATAGATAGATAGATAGATAGATAGATAGATAGATAGATAGATAGATAGATAGATAGATAGATAGATAGATAGATAGATAGATAGATAGATAGATGTCTTCACCATTGTTTCATGTCGCCGTGAATGGCGAGATTAGTAAATAGCTTTCCAGCCTCAGCCAAGGTGATCGGAGCGGCCGTACAATGAAAGCACGATGGTGTGCACTAGTGGTGTACGGTCTCCCGTGCTGCCACTGGGTATGACCATACGACGGGCTTCAATGAGGCTTCCCATGGAGGAAGAGGCAGCTATGTTGAGCTGCACACGCAGAGCCGCCTTCGGTTCCTTGTCACCTCTGTCACCAAATATATATATATATATATATATATATATATATATATATATATATATATATATATATATATATATATATATATATATATGTGTGTGTGTATTGTTAAGAAGTTTATTGGCGGACACTTCGCGATGATTCACGACACCGACAGTCATTGCGGAGACCGACTCTCTGCACGAGCTGCTCTTCTTCTTATGAAAAGCGCGACCCTCTAGAAGGCGCTGGAGAGGACGACCCACTGTTCAAAGGCTTTACCACAACTACCCCGGGTACGAAAAGGGAGCCGCCTGGCGACCTAACAGCTGGTTACAATGAGCGGGTCATGGTAGGCCTTGAGGCGCTCCACGTTAACAATGTCAGGTCCTCGACGGCGCATGTCCGAAGATGGTTCGATGGGTTCAATAAAGTAGTTGACTGGGGAAGCGCATTTGACGACACGGTAGGGGCCTTGGCATTTGGGCAATAGTTTTGAAGATAGGCCAGTTGCAGTAGTAGGGATCGAGAGCCAGACGAGCGCTCCAGGGAGAAACGTGGGCGCAGTAGTGCTGGCATCAGCGCGAATGCTTTTTTGCCGCTCTTGATCATGCGCAGTAAAGGTCTTTGCAAGCTCTCGACACTCTTCAGCAAGCTTGGCTGTAGCAGAAATAGGTGCCCACTGAGACGGATCTGGCCTGTACGGAAGTATCGTGTCGATGGTGTGTGACGGGTGCCTTCCATATAATAAAAAAAAGGTGAAAAGCCAGTAGTGCTCTGAGGGGCGGCATTATATGCGTAGGTGACGAAGGGTAGAATGAAATCCCAATTTGTGTGATCGGCGGCGACGTACTTGGAGAGCATGTCGCCGAGCGTACGGTTGAAGCGTTCGGTGAGGCCATTCGTCTGCGGGTGGTAAGCAGCAGTTTTGCGGTGAACAACGTTGCACTCTTTGAGAATGGCTTCAACGACTTCAGACAAAAAGACACGGCCTCGGTCACTGAGCAGTTCATAGGGTGGACCGTGTCGCAGAATGAATCGTTGGAGCAGAAAGGAGGCCGCATCGCTCGCTGTAGCCGCGGGAAGGGCGGCCGTTTGGGCGTATCGCGTGAGGTGGTCCACAGCGACAATGGCCCAGCGGTTACCAGCCGACGTTAGTGGAAGTGGCCCATACAAATCGATGCCAACGCGCACAAAGGGCCTGGCAGGGCAAGATAAAGGTTGCAGACCTATCGGCGACAGGTGCGGTGAAGCTTTTCGGCGCTGACAATCTATGCAGAAGCGAACGAATTTCTGCACGTAGCGGTACATGCCGCGCCAAAAGTACCGTTGGCGAATACGGTGGTAAGTCTTCGATACCCCGGAGTGCGCACATTGCGGATCAGAATGAAAGAATTCGCATATGCCAGAGCGCAGACTGCGAGGTATGACTAATAGCCACTGGCGGCCGTCACCGTTGTAATTGCGCCTGTGTAGGAGGTCGTCGCGAAGGGCGAAATGGTGGGCTTGACGACACAACGCGCGAGTGGATGGAGTGGATGGATCAGTCAGCAAGTCTATCAGTGAGGCAATCCATTGATCCTTGCGCTGTTCAGTAGCAATGGTGTGAATGCTAATCGAAGAAATGGCAAGATGAGACGCTGAGTTGTTGTCATTGTCGTCAGGCAAGGGAGAGCGCGACAGGGCGTCGGCGTCAGCATGTTGCCTTCCATTGCGGTACAGCACGCGGATATCATAGTCTTGCAGGCGAAGTGCCCACCGGGCGAGACGGCCTGAGGGATCTTTCAATGACGACAACCAGCATAGTGCGTGGTGGTCGGTGACGACATCAAATGGGCGACCATACAAATAACGCCGGAACTTTGCAAGGGCCCAGACGATTGCCAAACATTCTTTCTCGGTGACTGTGTAATTAGTCTCGGCTTTAGTAAGCGTACGGCTTGCATACGCCACGACATATTCTGGGAACCGTGGTTTGCGCTGCGCAAGGACAGCGCCGAGGCCGACACAACTGGCATCCGTGTGTACGTCTGTAGGGGCCGCAGGGTCGTAGTGGCGGAGTATGGAAGGTGACGTCAACAAACGACGAAGTGTTGTGAAAGCGTCGTCGCACTGTGATGACCACGAATGGAGAGGCCCGTTACTTCCGAGAAGCTTCGTCAGCGGCGATATGATAGCCGCGAAATTTCGAATGAAGCGCCGAAAATAGGAACACAGTCCTACAAAACTGCGCAGTTCCTTGACAGATATCGGCTTGGGGAACTCGGTCACGGCCCGAAGCTTGGCTGTATCAGAGAGAATTCCGTCCTTGGACACGACGTAGCCGAGTATTGTCAGCTGCCGAGCTGCAAATCGGCACTTCTTTAGGTTCAGTTGCAGACTGGCGTCGCTCAGACGCGTTAAAACATGCCGAAGGCGTTGAAGATGCGTCGAGAAGTCAGGAGCGAAATGACGACGTCATCGAGGTAGCACAGACACGTGTGCCATTTCAGGTCACGCAGAACAGTATCCATCATGCGCTCAAAGGTGGCGGGCGCATTGCACAGCCCAAACGGCATGACGTTGAATTCGTACAAGCCGTCGGGGGTGACAAAATGGTCTTCGGTCGAGCGTCCTCAGCCATAGGTACTTGCCAGTACCCTGAGCGCAAATCGAGGGATGAAAAGAATTCTGCTCCTTGCAGGCTGTCAATCGCGTCATCTACCCGTGGTAGTGGGTACACGTCCTTACGAGTGATCTTGTTGAGGCGTCGGTAGTCCACACAGAACCGCACAGAACCGTCTTTCTTCGTGACGAGAACGGCAGGAGATGCCCAGGGGCTGCTAGAGGGGCGAATAACATCGCGGCGAAGCATGTCGTCGATTTGCTCGTTAATTACACGGCGTTCTGTGGGAGATACGCGATATGGACGTTGCCGCAGCAGTGGCTGTGCGCCTGTGTCGATGCGATGCGTAACGGTGGATGTGCGGCCGAGAGAAGGTTGAGCGACATCGAAAGAAGAGCGGAATTATTCCAACAGGCCCAAAAGCTGGGAACGCTGGCCCGGTGTAAGGTCGTCGGGTATGGAGGGACCGAATACATCATCGGATGATGAAGCAGATGTCGAAACAGCAGTAAGCGTACAGGAACTTGAGCAGTGCGTGTCATCGGGTTGATCCATAACTTGCGCGTCTTCGATGGGTTCCACGCTACCGAGACATTCCCCTCGCACCAACGTAACGCTGTACGGAGATGAGTTCACAACAAAAAGCCCCGTTGCGGTGGTCTAGTGGCTAAGGTACTCGACTGCTGATCCGCAGGTGGCGTGTTCAAATCCCGGCTGCGGCGGCTGCATTTCCGATGGAGGTGGAAATGTTGTAGGCCCGTGTACTCAGATTTGGGAGCACGTTAAAGAATCCCAGGTGGTCGAAATTTCCGGAGCCCTCCACTACGGCGTCTCTCATAATCATATCCCTATCGGAAAAATTGCTATGGTGGATACTGGAAAACATGGTGGGCGTAGTGGAAATAATAGTGGGCATGGTGGAAATAATAGTGGGCATGGTGGAAATTATGATGGCTATGGTGGGACGTAGTGAAAAATATGGTGGTTATGCCGGAACATACTGGGTGGTATGATGTACAGATGATGGGTAAAGTGGAAATGATGGTGGTAAGCAGAGGCTAGATAGTGGGCAATAATGGGACACTCTGCCCACCATTGCGATAATGCTGGGAAGCCCTAAGCATATAGTGGGTGGTGCTTATTATGGTGGGTCACATGGTGTACCAAGCTGAGAAGCTCTGCCCACCATCGCGATAATGCTGGGATGCAGTAAGCAGATGATGGGTGGCCTTATAATGGCGGGCAATTTATATTTATTTATAATACCCTCAGGGCCAAATGGCATTACAGAGGGGAGTGGATTACATTGAATAACACATGGTACAAGGTGGGGAGGGAAAAATACAGCGTTAGTACGAATATAAGCAAAAGTCAGCGTACAAACAAAAATACATTAAATAGGTCCTGCGTATACAATGTTAGCTACGGTATCACGAAAAAGATGGTTGTCGTTAATAGCAACAATTTCAGGAGTAAGGTGGTTCCACTCGCGAGAAGAACGAGGCAGGAACGACTGCGCAGCTGTGTTGGTACGATAAGTGATAATTACAACCTTGTGACGGTGATCGACACGGTTGGAAAAATACTGGGGTTGCAAAATAAGTTCGTCGCGCAAGATGGGGTGGTGATACAATTTATGAAAAGTTGATAGGCGGGAAACTTTTCTTCGAAGTGACAGGGTAGGCAGGGACAGATTATTTTTCATTGCAGATATACTGGCAGTGCGATTGTAGTTCGATAATATGAAGCGTGTGGAATTATTCTGAACTAGCTCAAGCGATGTAATTAAATTAATGTGGCTGGGATCCCAAATCGAAGAAGCATATTCTAGTTTAGGTCGTATTAATGTTTTGTACAGGGCTAATTTCAATAAAGATGGAGCTTTGGAAAAGTTACGGCGTAGGTACCCAAGCGTACGGTTAGCTTTGTTGATTATTTGTTCGACGTGCATTGCCCAAGAAAGATTGGATGTTATGTGGACGCCTAAGTACTTGTACGAGTTAGTAGGTTCAAGAGGTATATGTCGTTTAAGTAGTAAGTAAATTGACTGCAAACACTGCGGGACACGCGCATGACTTTACATTTGTTTATGTTCAATTCCATTAACCATGTACGGCACCAGTTATCAACAGTGTTAAGGTCTGATTGAAGAGTACACGAATCGGTTATGTTGTTTACCTCACGAAAAATAACGCAATCATCAGCAAATAAATGAATTCTGTGTCCTGCAGTGGACGTAGTCTGGCTGATGATATATATATATATATATATATATATATATATATATATATATATATATATATATATATAGAGGGAGTAACAATTGAATGGGCCAGTTAGTCTTCGTGAAGGTATGGGATATGGCACAACGGGAGCGTTGTCAACAAGGATAAATATATTTATTTCCCAACAGTTTCGGGAGGGGTCCTCCCTTCGTCAGGGGATGAGTTATACACACACACACACACACACACATATATATATATATATATATATATATATATATATATATATATATATAATATATATATATATATATATATATATATATATATATATATATATATATATATATATATATATAATATTAGGAGATCTAACAGACAATAATGAAATGGATCCTGCCACGGCACGTTATCTTTTCACCCACTCATTTTTATTCACACTTACATTGCAATTCGGTCTAGTAACTTCCCCTATATTTTCCTTGGCATTATTGTCTGTTAGATTCTATTATATTTATTTATTTATTTATTTTGACATACTGCCAATCCAATCAGGGATTTTAGCAGGAAGGGCGTGAACATAAAAATTCGAATAAGTACACAATAAAGACATACATCGCGATAAAGTACAGAATGAAACTAACAGAATCGGATCATTGAACAATTTCAGGTCAAAGAAGGCATAAAACATTAGTGTAAAGAAAAGTTGTCAGAAGAAAATAAATGCAGCGACTTGGTTGACACATTGGTTGACATATTGGCATATGCATCAAGAAACACAACAAGAAATTACAGCAATAAGAAACTACCCTACAATATGGCGAAGTATTTCAAGGAAGGGCAAATTTATACACACTGAAAAACAGAAACATGTTCAAGAATCAACAGAGCGATTTCTCTTCACCTGGATTCAGTACTAAAAATTGCTTAAAGAAAAAATATGATGACATGATACTTCGCTCGTACAATGTTCACACGAACACACATATTAAAATCAACCAGGTGATTCCGTTTGCATAATACAAAGTTCATTTTCGACAAGAGTTAGAAATTTTGCTAATTCAATCAATCAATCAATCAATCAATGAAGCTTTATTTTCATAAATAGATATATGCAATTACAGGGATTATTTGGACCGATAGCCTAAAGTGGCTAGTGGACGGTCCAATACAATGTGCAACAGAAAAAAGTGTTCAGGTCAGCTCTGAGGTAACAACATAAAAAAAACAATCATGTGATACAGATAACACAGTAATACATTTTTTCTTGCAGATATGCATACTTATTAGCTTGCAGCTAGTTTCTATACATAGGCACTTATTAAAAAATACAATGAAAATCGAAGCACACACACATGCCTACATGTCTTGACTCCACAGAAAAAATGATTTACATGCCATGCTGAAATTACGTGCCGTTTTAATCTCTAGGGGGACCGTGTTCCATATTTTTGTTCCACTAAACTGTATCAGTCTTTCTCCGTAAACATTAAAACATTTGGGCAGATTGAAATTACCATTCGAAGCATGTCGCGTATTGCGTTTAGGAATTGAAAAAAGATCAGCAGGCAAAGGTGAATTTCTATTAATTATGTTATTTACTGAAACAGCAATTTTGTAGTCACGCAACATAGGAACCGAGAGAATGCGTTGTGATTGGAAAACATTACTTACTGATTCACCTTGGCTTATGATTTTCAGTGTACGCTTTTGAAGTCGTTCAAGAGTTTTTAGATAACTGTTGTACGTCACACCCCACGATTCCAGACAGTAACCTATGTGACAATGACACAATGAAAAGTAGAGTGTGCGGAGTATAGCTTGTGGAAAATATTGGCGAGCTTTTATTAGAGAATAGCAGCCATAGGCTAGCTTTGCGCACACACTTTGTACTTGCTCATGCCAGTGTAAGTGTTCATCAAAAGTGACGCCTAAATATTTAAAACAAGGAACTTGTTGAATAGGAGTGTTGTTTATTGTTAAATTAAGATATTCAGCGTCAATATGTTTCCTACGAGAGTGAAACACCATATACTTTGTTTTAGTACAGTTAACAGTCAGCTGATTCCTGGCAAACCATTCCGAAATGTTCGATAAATCGGTCATCGCGTCATTTTGTAAATCTGCTAAGGAGTGTCCTGTGAAAACTAAAACAGTGTCGTCCGCGTACATCAGTGCCCTTGACCTCTGTAGGGATCGCGGGACATCATTAATATAAAGAGAGAACAATATAGGGCCCAAAACTGAACCCTGTGGCACCCCGCATTTAATATAACCGTAGGATGATTTGATGTCACCAATGACTACCTTTTGTTTGCGTGCCGATAGATAACTAGAAAAAAATCAAGCGAGTTACCTTTTATCCCATAAGAATGCATTTTTTCCAGTAAAATGGAATGACTAATAGCATCAAATGCCTTTCGTATGTCTAAAAATACTGCTATTGCTATGTTGTTTTCATGTAGCGCGGAATTAATATATTGCGTAAGCATCGAAACAGCAGTTGAAGTGGACCTGTTTGCAACAAAGCCGTGTTGCTGGGGACAAAGTACATTCTGTTCACCCAGGAAGCGCCTTAATTGCGACGAAATTAGTTTTTCAAGCGTAGTGTTAATACTACTCAGAACAGATATTGGTCTGTAGCTGTCCGGAAGATTCCGATCACCAGATTTGTACACTGGTATTACTTTGGCGGTCTTAAGTATACTAGGATAAGTTTTAGAGGAAAATGCATGATTAAATATATGGCATAAGGGACCACACAATACATCAATATTCTCCTTTAAAATCCTTGATGATATGGCGTCATGGCCAGCTGCCTTGTTCCCTGGTAACTTATTAATTACTTGTCGGATGTCATCCTCAGTTACATCACATAAATCAAAATTATTGGTAACAGTACAGGGTGCATTTAAATTCTGCATATGAGTAGGGAACTTCCTCGCAAGGCTGAGACCAATATTAGTAAAGTAATCGTTAAAGTTGTCGGCCACCTCACGAGTTGGATTATCAGGTGTAATGCGTTCTTTGCTACCCATGCCAGTGACGTCTTTAACAATCTGCCATATTTTCTTCGTGTTACTATCATTTTTTTTCACTAGGTTGGTATAGTAGCACTTCTTGGATTTTCTTATCATTGCTACTGACTTGTTTCTGTAAAGCTTAAAATTTTGATGGTAGTATTCATTGCTCCTGTTATTTTTCCATTTGTCGTAGTAAAAATCTTTCAGCTTCAAAACCTCAAGTATATTTCTATTCATCCATGGACATATGGCATGGTCATAATTTCGGCGCGAACAGCTACGCGTTGATCGTTCAATGACATCCATAATGCATTTTACAATGTTATCACACTCGACGTCCACGTCTTCATCATAGAGGGCATCAAAATTCGTTCCTTGTAGTAGTTTTTGCACGGAATTATAGTCGACACGTGTTGTTCGTTTAATGGCAGGTATGGCAGGAGCACAAATGTATTTCTGGGGTAAAAATAGAAAGGTGGGATTGTGATCCGCAATAGCAACAGCGTATACGCCTGCCGATACATCCAGGTCAGCGTTACACAACACGTGATCAATAATCGACTCCGAGTGGTCTGTTATGCGAGTGGGTGATGAAATAACATTTCTCAGATTAACTGATTGTAGCAAAAACACGTAATCATCACATGTATCTCCAGACACGTCTATGTTAATATCACCGCAGACAATAATAGGTGCTTTAGAGGCCACAATGGGTATCATGGTACTTTCCATCACAGTAATGAAGTCAGCCACACTGGAAATTGGTGGACGATATATTACACCGATGATGACACCATTCTGAAGATGAATAAAAAGAGTCTCTGCCGATGAACTGCAGCATGAGCTATTGCTAAGGTGAACGAAACTAAAGCAGTCTTTGATAAATAGCGCCACACCCCCTCCTCGTGTAGCACTGTTTCTAGGTTGCGAAAGCATGACGTAGCCGGGTAAATGAACTGATTCGCTTTCTCGAAGCCAAGTTTCAGTTATAGCGATGACATCAGTATCTCCAGCACTACCGACATCATATTCGGTAGTGCTGGAGATACTCGGATCCAGTTTATTCCATTCATTAGTGGCTAACGGAAAGAATGAGTACTTAAAGCAGTTTGCGTTGAAGGAGTATTCGTTAAGTCTCATTGGGTGTTTTTGGCGTGTTGTTCTAGTTTGATCAAACGTAAGATAGGCGGATACATCAATGTTTAAATGACCATGTATTAATTCATGTATGAATTTTGCACGTGCTAACCTTGTTCTATTCATTAGAGTAAGTAATCCAGCTTTTTTCATTAGTTTAGTTGGAGAATCTGTCTGTCTGTACTTGTTGTAAATGAACCTCATAGCTTTCCTTTGTATTCCTTCCAGTTTCGTGATTTGCTGTTTTGTGAATGGTGACCAAATAATATTACCGTATTCAAGTAATGATCGCACAAGGGAAGTGTATGCAAGCAGTTTTAGAGAAGGCGGGGCCTGGCGAAGCCGGTATCTGAGTGTAAACAAGCGGCGTAGTGCAGCTGAAGTAACGTAACTTATGTGTGCATCCCATCTTAGATCTTCAGTTATAATAATTCCAAGATATTTATGCTGACTTACTCTAGTTATGGGAATGTCATTAATGGTGTAAAGAAAATTTGACCTAGTTTTTTTTCGACTTACTGATAAAATTGTACACTTGTTTACATTAAGTGACATCTGCCATTTACGGCACCAGCAGGAAACATCTTGTAAAGCACTATTTAAAGCTACATGGTCCTCCGTTGAGTTTATTTCTCGATATAGCACGCAGTCATCCGCGAATAATTTGATTTTTTCCTTAATATTTGTAGGCAAATCATTAATAAAGAGAAGAAACAAAATTGGCGCCAGCACACAGCCCTGCGGAACTCCAGATGTGACGGAGGTGGTAGCAGAGGTTTCATTGTTAAATTCCACATACTGTGTACGATAAGTAAGATAATTTTTGATCCAGTTAAGAACAGTAGAATTTCCTAAGGTGGCCTCAAGTTTTTGAAGTAGTTTCTTGTGTGATACCTTGTCGAATGCTTTGGCAAAACCGAGGAAGATTAGATCAGTTTGTTTTTGGTTGTCAATACTCTGGGATACCTCATGTGTTAATTCCACTAATTGGGTTATGGTTGAAAGACCTCGGCGAAAGCCATGCTGATAGGGAGATAATATACGTTTTTCTTCTAGGAAAACAGTTATTTGTTTAAGAATTATGTGCTCCAGGATTTTACTGATTGTACATGTCAGGGATATAGGTCTAAAGTTAGATATATCATTTCCGCATCCTCCTTTATGCACAGGAACAACTTTGGCCTTTTTCCACTCCAGAGGTAAAGAGCACGTTGATAGTGATTTGTTAAACATGACGCACAGATATTTAGCTAGCACCTCTGCATATTTTACAAGAAAGATGTTAGGAATGTTGTCAGGCCCTGCTCCTTTTTTTGTGTCCAAGTTTAACAAGAGATTTATGACACCGGCCTCATTGACAATAATCGGTTCCAGGGTACCTTCCGCACTAGTGTCGATGTCTGGAATGTTTCCGTCATCGACAGTGAATACAGACTTGAAATAGTTGTTCATTTTGTCTGCAGTGATCGGGTTATCTTTTTCCGGGGGTGTGTTGCTTTTGTTGTTTTTTGCAGGCTTTAGGTAGCTCCAAAACTTGCTGGGGGAATTTTTTAGAAAATTTGGCAACGTTTTTGTGAAATAGTTGCTCTTCGCTGTTTTGATTTTTGTTTTTAGGTTACTCACAGCAGCAGTCAAATTATTTACTGTTACTGCTCCGGGTTTTCGTTTCATTCTCTTTCGTATTCGCTTTACTTTGCGTTTCGCATGTATTACCTCACGTGTTATCCACGGGTTGTGTTTCTTAATTTTTTTCACTCTAAGAGGTACAAAGGTATTAATACAGTGGTGCATAATTTCTTTTAACTGAGACCATAATATTTCAATGGTCGTGGAACTATCATTAGACAATTCTTCGAAGGACGGAAACTTTATAATTAGATAATTTAGTATGCTGGTGTCGTCAGCATATTTAAAATCCGGGTAAGTAATTTTTATGTTCGTTGGTTCTATTTTATCACGAAAGGGGACAGTGCACAAAGTGAGCTTGTGATCAGATATGCCATCCATAACTTCAATCTTTGTTTCATCGGCTGGGAAGTGGTTACTCAAGAATATAAGGTCAAGAATATTTGAAGTTTCTCCCTGGACACGTGTTGGTTGGTTGACTACTTGGTGAAGATTAAATCGCAGCATTGTGTCGATAAGGACATCTGAGCATGCGGAATGAAATTTCATGGATTGCCAGTCGATATCAGGAAGGTTAAAATCACCCAACAAGATGAATCTTGCGCTTTGTATGTTTTGTTCAATGTAGTTGTAGAGCGATTGCATGCTATCTTCGCCAGAAATAGGACTGCGATAGCAGCAGCCCACAATTGTTGTGTGAAGGCCAAATTTTAGTTTCAAAAAGACAGCTTCTACACCTTCAACCTCTGGCAGCACAGTGTATTGTATTTCGCGTTTTATCATTAACGCTACTCCACCGCCTCGTGTCGGTCTGTCCTTCCGTATTATATTGTAATTTGGGGGCGTTACTTCACTATCTAAAATGTCATTCATTATTTAACCAGGTTTCGGTTAAAGCAACAAAGTCTGGCTCAAGGTCGAGAAGTAGGCATTCAAGAGATTCCAATTTGTTTAAGACACTTCGGCAATTCACATTTATAAGCCTCAACTGGGGCGGTTTCGAGTGCGAGACGCCGGCCCGTCGCTTGGCAGGTTTTTTTTTTCCAGTTGAGGGATTTTTTGCCTCGACAATCATCACTTTATCGTTTACGGTGTCATCCCAGCGATAAAGAATACGGTCTATACTAATTTTGTCGTAGACAAGATGTACCTTTTGCCCGGATTTCTTATTTGGTTTCGCCGAGTCCCACAATTTTTTCCTTATATTACGCACACGCTGGGAAAAGTCTTCACTAATTGATATGTCGGTATCCTTTAGTTTATGACAGTTTTTCAAAATCTTTGTTTTGTCTCGATCATCAAGGAGTTTGAAAATTATTGGTCTAGTTTTGTTCGCGCTCGGTTTACCGAGCCGATGTATCCTTTCGATTGAAACAGGTTCAATATTGTGTCATACACGGAAAAACGAGCCCTTTAGTATACACTTCCTTCATTATTTCATTAACGAAGGTCTCTTACTGGCAGAATTGGTGCCTTTAGGTTGTTTTCGAGGAACTATGCGTCAGCTGCCAGGTCATAATAAGTTCACGTGCTACGTGACGCCAAACAGGCTTATAAAGAGTGTGCCACACTCGCCGCCATAACTACTGGTGGCGCTGACTGACACTCCGACGTTAAAATTCACATATTGGCCTAATAAAATGGCTGGGGGATAGCCACCGTGGTAGCTCAGTGGTAGAGTATCGACCGCGTTATTCGAAGGTCACAGGTTCAGTTCCTGCCCACGGCAAGTTATCTTTTCCCCACTTTTCTTTCTTGACATTTACATAACAATTCGGTCTCATAGATTCCCCTATACTTTTCGCGGCATCATTGTCTGTTAGATCGCAATAATATTGTGTCAAAACACGGAAAAACGAGCCCTTAAGTATACACTTCTTGCCCATATATATATATATATATATATATATATATATATATATATATATATATATATATATATATATATATATATATATATATATAGGTGTTTGTTTTAGAATGATGTACAATGATAGTAATCTGAGCAATTGGAATCACAAAACTTTTCCCTGCAAAAGTAGGCACGGCAACACAGAAAAGACGAGGACACGGCTTGTGGTGGTGTACCTGATTTTCTGCTTTTGAGCGAAGCAGTTTTAGGAGTATGGAATCCAAACCAGCCCGATCCTGCACGTTAATTAGCATCCATATCATCTTTGAATCTCGCTGACCCTGTTTCTTTAATAAGCGTGGGCTGAGAAAGCTGGGTTACACTGTATATTACAAGTCTCATAATGTTTGAATCCCCTGTAAGGTAGCTTGATATATTTAGCAAGAGATACAAGGTTGAAAACAGATGGGAATTTTCATTTTAGCTCTTTTCATTGAAGGTAAAGGTTGGTGGTCTTTGAAATAGCTTTATTAAAACACTTTTTTTCATCTATGTCAATATCTCTTGCCCTCTGTTTTGGTTGGACTCGCACAAATTGCACTTTCATATGAAGTGCGATGAAATTCTCAAAGTGAGCAGAATAAAAGTGTTCAAATACAGTTTGGGGGTAAGAGAATCTTCAATAGCTGCCGACAGCTCAGTTTAAAAGGCAAATTGAATTTTGTGTTGTATTCATTTACTTATTCCGCAACATATTCTGTGCTATTGAGGTGAATAGCCTTTTCGGTGCTTTTCTTGCAAGTTGCCGTGCCAGAAATAAGGCCCGTCACAGGATAGGCTTGCAAAATAAAAACAAATGGGCCCAGATCCGACTGGACCGCTTTCGCAGCAATATTATACGCGGAAGTTGACTTCGCATTTTTTTATCTTGCTTCAGAATGGGGGCAGGGTTCTTTTTATGTAGCATTCACTGGTTTCACACAAGTGTGAGAGACATCTGTGCCAAATGAAAGCTTTTGCATAGACCCCGGAAATGTTTGGGGTAGCATAAGTATTGTTCGCGATATCCAGAGTGGCGGACCCTTTTCTGACTTTGGAATCGAACTGCACGTAATACTTCCTGTTCTTCATTCCCTTTGCTTAATCTTGTACGTCTCTTCTGTATTCCTTCTTTTGGCATCGCACAAATTGTCGAAACGCAAACTGGACGACTCATTATGGGCAAATCAGAAAAAGTCGCTAAGGTGGCTTTGTCTGAGAAAATTGACTGCTAAGCTCTTTATGTATGCATGCTTCCATTGACCATGCCAATTTCTGTGCTACAACGTAAACTCTCCCACTGCTGCCGTAATGCTGTACTAATACCCCCATCAAGGATTTTAATAAGGCATAAGATTACATCCATGATAACACAAGTCCTCACAACATCGGGAATAGGATAATTTTTAGGAACACAGAGAATACGCAGAAACATAGATTAAAGAACAAAATAAGTGCATTGCAAAATGTAAGAGGCAACCATGATCGTAAATGAACTACTGTAATGGCAAGCTGAGTAGCAGTGCGATTGAGAAAAGAACTGAGTGTTTTTGCGATGGTAATTAAATGGAGACTTCAAGTGCATATTCGCCGTCACCTTTAAGCCCCAATGCACACACACGCCGGGATATATATATCGGCGTGTGTGTGCATTGGGGCTTCAAGGTGTATATATATATACACCTGCTCATTCAAAGACCACGGCGACTTCATCGCCGACAGTCACTGCTTCAGCCCCAACAAGTCGGAATACAGAGACGGCCACATCAACGGCTGGGGGAAGAAAACCATCTTAACGCCCGCGAGCCAGAGAACAAAGACATTCAAGATCAAGGTCTCTGCCACCCGCAACCAGACAACAGTCAACCCAACCCGAGTACGGCCCTTCCACTTCAGCAGGCCCACCACTACCACAAAGGATTGCGAGCCGACGGACTTCCCTCCAGCACCCAGGGAACAAACATCTGCTCTTCCTCAAAAAGATACGATCTCTGCAAATACTGTGGCACAACTAGGTTACGACGATCTGATCACTCTAACCCGTTGACTACCTTCCCCCTAGACGCCCCGTTTTCTTAGACTGAGAAAAATTATTGATAAACGTCTACGTCATGACCTACAGGTGCGAAGCCTCAAATTTATTTACGATATGGTATCGCCTCTCACGGCATTCAACTATCATTTAGGCTGTCAATGCATGACTTTAACGAAGAGGAAACTCAAGAAATTATTCTAATTCTAAAATCTGCTTCACTTAAACTAACTGAACTCATTGTGGGATGCCCCGCCACGGTGGTCTAGTGGCTAAGGTACTCGGCTGCTGACCCGCAGGTCACGGGATCAAATCCCGGCTGTGGCGGCTGCATTTCTGATGGAGGCGGAAATGTTGTAGGCCCGTGTACTCAGATTTGGGTGCACGTTAAAGAACCCCAGGTGGTCAAAATTTCCGGAGCCCTCCACTACGGCATCTCTCATAATCGTATATGGTGGTTTTGGGACGTTAAACCCCACAAATCAATCAATCAATCATTGTGGGGCGTTTTGAAAGGGTGCTCACGTCTCTGAGGGCGGCGGAACGTCAAGCTAGATCTAATACTTGTCTATACAGAAGTGACTGAACGAGAACGTTTTGAGAAAAACAGGGCAGCGGAAATTCTAAATTTTAAGGAGAAAAAAAATGACATGCGATCAACTTCCGAACCTTTCCGAGCTATACATAAACAATTCAGAGGGCCCTCAACTAGTGGTTGTGTCACCATTTGGTAGCATGCCTAAAATGCTAAACGGCCAACCAAGAGTTACTACTAACACACAGCACAACATAGAAGAAAACATAATTGACCTCTCCAACGCACAACTTAGCAGTCATGAGCGAACAGTAATTTCCGGTGGACTCACATTTTGCCCCACTACTAGCCGATACAATCAGTTCTCCTACTACAAGACCTCATTAACTTCACACGGAATCTTCGCCTAGAGGAATACTTTTTCGACAAACCCCAGGGAGAAACCACTACCACAATATCGTTTAGTTCAGGACAACAATAGACACCAAGTTCTGACCGGGAGAAGCATCTAGATAACAAAAAGACATACTTCGGGAATACAACACACACAGACCGTCAACAGCCCAAAATATCTCAAGAAAGGAGTATGAAGCACTTAAGACACTCAGTGATCGAACAGATATTGTCAAAAAACCAGCAGACAAAGGGGGAGGAATTGTAATAATAAATGAATCCGACTGCATCCAAGAGGGCACCCGCCAATTAACCAACACATCTTTCTACAAACCACAGTTACAGATCAAACCCTAGAACATCAAGCAATAATAACCACCGCACTCCATGATCTGGCAGAGCTCGTAGAGTTAGATACTAAACTCTCTAGGGCACTTACTGTAGCACGTGCCAAACCAGGACGGTTTTATATGCTTCCGAAAATACACGAAAAAGGAAATCCCGACCGACCAATAATTTCAGGAAGAGGTACCCTCACCGAACCAATATCAAGTTACACAGACTCTCTAATTGAGAACATACCTCCTACACACTCCTCCTCCCTATGTTATACCAACCATTTTATTAGGACGATCATAGATATAACAATCCCTCAGGGTGCCTTCCTTGCAACTCTTGATGTAACTTCCCTTTACACCAATATTCCACACAGTGACGGCATCAAAGCATTAGTAGAGTCCTATAGTTCACGTAGATCTGACGACTCACCAATCCTAATAGTCCTTGAAATCTTTGCCAAGTTGGTACTTCTACTCAACAGCTCTGAGTTTTATAACCAATACTACTTACAAATAATTGGCACGGCTATGGGGACTCGTATGTCACCTAACTACGCAAAAATTTTTATGAATGACCTTAAAACTCAGTTTTTATCAACCCAGAAAATTAAGCCACTTCTCTACAGACGCTTCCTCGATGATATTTTTATTATTTGGACAGACACACAGGACAGCCTAATTATAGAATCATTCAACAAAATTAATCCAGACATAACATTCACTTATGCATACTCAACAAATGGAATAAATTTTCTGCACGTCCACGTAATAGTAAAAGACGGGTCATTAGCTACTAACGTTTACAAAAAGCCTACAGACAGGCAGCAATACCTTCATTTCGACAGCTGTCACCGTCGTCATTGCAAGACATCCATCCCGTACTCCCAGGCCCACCGATTCAAAAGAATTTGCTCCCGTCCCGAACACTTTGAGGCCAACGCAAAAAACTTGCGCAAGGTCCTTTCAAAGGAAAATTATCCTCTCTATATAGTCAACGATGCCATACATAAAGCGGCAAACCTAGATCGCCAGTAACCACTTCACCAGCAGAAAGAATTAAAACAAGAGGGACATAAAAACTTGGTTCTAACATTCAGTAGCAACCCCCCTAACGTAATCAAAATTCTAAAGAGACACTTCAACATCTTACAATAGAGTGAACGGCTATCAAAAGTTTTCCCTTCCCCTCCACGAGTAGTATACAGACGCCCCAAAAACATGAAAGATTATCTTGTGTGGTCAAAAACCGATAAGACATATATAACAGGATATCAGCCATGCGGCAAGGCCCGCTGCAAGGTTTGCAAATACATGCAGTTAACCAATGTTGCTGAAAGCACACATTTCAATTTCAAGTACTCCATTAACTCAAACGTAAACTGTGACAGCTTTAATCTAATATATCTTCTCGAAAGCGGAATATGCGGTATAAAATACATAAGACACACTGACACGGCCTTCCGCATCCGCTTCAATAACCACCGTTCACATATTCATTCACTTGCGGATCTGCCTCTGTCTCGGCATATTACCTTCGCAAACCACCCATTTGATTTCATCAAGGTTACACTCCTTCAAAGCGGTTTCTCCAGCACAAGGGAACGTGAACAGCGCCAATCATATGATTTATAAATTTATTACACTAAAAGCCAGTCTAAATATAACTCCAGGCATACTTTCTTCAATTCGAGCTCTGGAAGACTCAGGATAATATGTACCCTTGCCAAACGTTTTTTTTCCTTTTTTTCTCCTTTTTCTTCTTTTTCTTTGTTTTTTTATATCGCACGGAGCACGTGTTCGGGCGTGCGTCATAGGCACGCTCCTTCCGAGAAAGGTGGGCAACTCTCGAATAATCCTCATACCGCCACTCCCTCTGTTATAACATATTATGACATATTATCATGTCATAATATGACATGATAATCATGACATATTAGACCCAAGGGGTAAAAGTTTGAAAAACAACGTCCATTATTTTTTAAACATCGTGGAGCCACAGACTAGAGATTGTAGCTTCTTGGCATGTGCCTATCTTAGATGTTTCTTCTTTTGCGCGAAGCTTTGACACGCGTGAGCCTTGTTTGCTTGCCTTTTTTTCTTTTCGTGTTTTTTTTAATTTTTTAACGTTTATCACATCGTTCCAATGTGGCCTACCTCCCTAGGCTTCAAGGCTCAGATTTGGGTGCACTCAAGGCCCAGGCTCAGATTTGGGTGCACGTTAAAGAACCCCAGGGGGTCGAAATTTCCGAAGCCCTCCACTACAGCGTCTCTCATAATCGTATGGTGGTTATGGGACGTTAAAGCCCACATATCAATCAAATCAAATCAATCAAGAAGAACTAATTACAGGGTAGGGAGAACCGGTGGAAGGCGACAGTGACAATGATCGCACGGAATCTTCTTTGGTGTTCTTTTCAAGCTAAGGGGTGGACGGGGGGAGTTGATGCGTTGTGAGCCTGAGGAGTGGAAGCTCACAATGTATCCTGGAATGTGCTTAATTTAGCCACCTGTACCATTTAGCCACCTGGACCCCCCAAAAAACTGAGCTTGATTCAATGTTGTTTGCCACTCGTTTGCGTGTGCATTTTAATATTTTTATTATTTTTTATTTTTTGCACAAAATTCACGTGCTATGCGTACGTGGAAGTTCTCACTCCTAAAGTGCACGTGGTCGTTGGACCAAATATTAGTGTGGACCAATTCAGTATATGATGGGTTGTTTGGCCACTCGTCTAAATGTGCACATGCTTTTTTATATTTTTACATTTTTATAATACACGTGTTATGCGTAGGTGCAAGTATGCACACGCACACGTGGTATTTTGACTACTTGTTTGACCACTGATCTGTATTGTCATTTTTTTTTCTCTCTCTCTCTATCTTTTTTTCTTTATCCCAGCTGGACGATAGCATAAAAGTGCATCGGTGCCCACTAAATTACAGGCACTGCGCCGTACTCCCGACCGGGCTGCAGAAATCAGGTGCCTTTCTCCTCTTCTAGCCACTACCACCACCACCACCACCACTAAATTCTGTCTGATGAAGATTGGTCTCCGATCAGAACGTCACCAATAAACAGTTTTTTTAGAAGCACATACTTATTTTAAGCCAGCAGACTCTCTCTCTCTCTATTTATAAATAAATAAATATATATATATATATATATATATATATATATATATATATATATATATATATATATATATAACAAAAAAGCCGACCAAGGTGAAATACACAAAAAGTTACAAAGACGTTTTGGCTTCCCGCACGGGAGCATTGTTCACAGTGCCCTTGAACACACACACACACACACACACACACACACGCACACACAGGGTGTCCGAGGTAACTTTAGCCAGAGTTTAAAAATATGCCGACACAGGCAATACAACGTGACCAAGACCAAATGCATGTTGGTCACAGTTGCCGGGAGTTAGTCAGACTATTTTTTGCGTTCTAATGTATTGTTTAATTAGGTTTGTTAAATAACTAAGTTTTGAAGGAACGAATATGGATAAAAAGTTTGAATGAAAAAGTTGTAGATCGATTTGTAAAATGTCCGATTTGACAGTTTTAAACTTTATATCTGTTAAGTATTAGTGTTATTCTGCCAATTACAAATGCCCGCGAAGTAAATAATATACCACGTCATAAATCCACTCGCGCGCCAGTACGCACGATGATTCTAGTGCTCCCTAACGTTCCACATACGAACGTTAATCTTCCCATCACAGCGATAAGGAGTCACAACGATATCGTTTTTGTAACCGATAGCGAAACGTGTTCACCGTAAAGCCACCACCAGTAGCGGCCCTGTGGAGACAGCACAATGGGGCAAATGCTATGGTCGTTCGTACGCGGACAACCATAGCATTTTTTAGTATTTTATATGTATTCGCGGGCATTTGAAGTTAACAGAAAACCAATAATTAACGGATATAAAGTTCGAAACTGTCTCATCGGACGTTTGCAAAGTGATCTACAACTTTCTCATTCAAATTTCTTATCTATCTTTGTTCCTTCAAAAGTTAGTTAATTAAAAAGAAAAAAAGATTTAATATAAACAATATCTTACAACACAAAAAATAGTCTAAATCCAGGCAACGGTAAGCAACATGCTTTTGGTCTCGTAATTGCGCGTGATATATATATATATATATATTGTAGGCATCTATTATGCGCTTCATCCTCATCTGAACAGCAGTCAATCATCATCATATGTTCTGGCTGACAATCTTCATCTTCTTGGAACGTGCGCTTCTTTTTTCGGGTCCGTTGCGCGTGTTCGTTCCCGAGTTCACGACCAATAAACCTCGTTACAACCGAGTCGTCATACGTGGTGGAGGTGGATTGACGTTCCCAGTACCTCTCCTTACAACGCCTACTCGCTGGAGCTCCGTTCAGGCCGCCGCTTGGACCCTCAGTCCGCCAACATGTCTCAGAGTGAGTGGGTGGATGCCCTTTCTGCTCCCGTCTCTGCGCCGCAAGCCGTCACTGCACCGCAAGCCCCTCCTTTTTGCATCGTAAACCATCAGCGTGACCCTCCGATCTTCGCTGGTCTCCGCGGCGAAGATGTGGAGGACTGGCTCGATAACTACGAGCGAGTAAGCGCAACTAATCACTGGGACGACTCTAAGAAGCTCCGCCGAGTATCGCTTTATCTCAAGGGCTGTCCAAGACATGGTTCTTGAACCAAGAGATCGACCTCACCGACTGGCCTGCCTTCAAGCAGCAGCTTCGCCAAGTATTCGGCACGCCAGCCGTTCGATCCGCTCTAGTGAGGAGGGCCCTAGATACTCGCCAAGAACATCCCGGCGAGTCATACACATCTTACATCGAGGATGTCCTTGCGCTTTGCCGGCGCGTCAATTCTTCGATGTCCGAGTCGGACAAACTGCGCCACATCCTGAAGGGCATCGGAAGCATTGCCTACAATGCCCTTGTTGCCCAGAATCCTTCCACTGTCACTGACGTCGTCTCTACGTGTCAGCGTCTCGATGAACTTGATTCTGTTCGCCTTCAGTTGGGCAATAGTGAACACCGTACAGCAGACCGGGGCCTGCGTGACATGATACGGGAGATCATACGAGAAGAACTTCAATCAATGGGCATCTCACAACCTTCTCCATCTGTCACACAGCCTTCAAGCATGGCCCTCCGTGACATCATAAGGGAGGAACTAACATCATTCACCGGTCCAGCCTACGTACAGCCACCTCCGTCTAGCCTTACAACGTACGCGCAAGTTGCGGCCGCACCTCCTCGCAACGTAAACTCTACTTCGCCGCTGCCATCATTCACGCCGGTTGCTGCTGCACCACCGGTCCACTTCCGGCCAATCTCACCCAACCCTCTGTCTGTCCACTTGAGTGCGCTATCTCCCGGTGCGCCGAACGCCCTCTACTACCCGCCTTGGCGCCCGTCTCGCCCAACATGCTTTTACTGTGGATATCGTGGCCGTATATCGCGCTTCCGCCGCAAGCGCCAGCAGGACGAGCGTCGCGGGTACGACATGCGCGAACGGGACTTTTCCAGTGGGGATTCTTACATTCGGCGTTATTCATCTGGACAGCAGCGGTCTCCATCTCCGCCCGCGTCGACTGAGACGCGGAACACTTACCGTTCAAGCCGACGCCGATCACCTTCGCCCTTCCGTCGCTCCTCCTCTCCTCTTCGGCCAGCCTCGTTTACGACTGACAACCGGTCGGAAAACTAAGTGATGCAGTTTTCGGAGGAGAAACTGCATGTAACAGTAGGACTCATATTCCTTCAGCACGCCCGTTCAATATGGTTTCTGTTACGGTGGAAGGAGTTCTCGTGGACGCTTTGGTGGACACCGGTGCTACAGTTTCTGTGATTAGGTATGATTTGTGCAAACGCCTGAAAAAAGTAATGACAACTTATAATGGACCCAATTTAGTCGAAGCCCAGGGGAACACTATCCGCCCTTTTGCTCTTTGTACTGCTCGTGTGTTTATTGATGACATTTTGCATTACATCGAGTTCACTGTGCTTACCCGGTGCTCTCACCAGCTAATTCTAGGGTGGGACTTCCTATCTTCTTCTTCAGCCGCTATATGTTGTGGTGAACGGACCCTGCACCTAACTAATACAGACTCCATGTTCGACGAAGGCGTCTACAAGCCACTACGCCTGTTCGCTCACGAAGATCTCGAACTACCGCCACATCAAGAGCGAATTGTGATCTGATCTCTAAGGACATCGACCACGGTGACGTCTTGGTGTCCCCTTCGTCGACTTGCGTCGCAAAAGGCGTAGCCCTTGCATCAGGTATCGTACGCTTTCACCATGGCTCCGCGCTCGTCATTGCTACGAATGAAACGCCAGAGAAAGATCTCCTGCCAGAGGGCACTGCAGTAGCCTGTGTTGTGGATGCTGAGCCTGTCAGCGTCACGCCACTTAAACCTGCCTCTACCAACGACCGTTCTATTAGTAAGCCTGCCTCATCCTCTCCCTTCACAGCTCTTATCAGTGATGACTTAACAGCTATCCAGGCGCAGCAGTTGCTTGCGTTATTAACGAAACACGCCGATTCTTTCGACACCTGCTCCTCAACGTTGGGCCGAACTACCACTGCAGCGCATCGCATTCAGACGGAGGGAACATCTATTGTACAATGCCGCCCCTACCACGTGTCTCTCGCTGAGCGAAAAATCATCGAGGAAAACGTCGCTGGCATGCTCCAACGAGAAATAATTCGTCCATCAACTAGCCCTTGGTCATCCCCTGTTGTTTTGGTACGAAAAAAAGATGGCTCCGTGCGCTTTTGCGTTGATTACCGGGCTCTTAACAACATCACACGCAAGGACGTATACCCCATGCCACGCATCGACGACGCCCTTCATTCACTGCAAGGCGCCGAATACTTTTCAAGCCTTGATTTGCGTTCGGGATATTGGCAAATTCCCATGCACGATGACGACAAAGAAAAAACGGCATTTGCAACCCCCGGTGGCCTATACGAATTTAACGTGATGCCTTTCGGGCTCTGCAATGCGCCCGCGACGTTTGAACGCATGATCGACACCGTCCTGCGTGGTCTGAAATGGAAGACGTGTCTCTGCTACCTTGATGACACTATCATCTTTTCATCAACGTTTTCTCAGCACCTGAGGCGCTTGGATGACGTTCTAACATGCCTCGCCGGTGCGGGTCTGCAGCTCAACACTAAGTGCCGTTTCGCCACCACATCCATCAAGGTTTTCGGTCATGTCGTCAGCAAGGACGGTATTCGCCCTGACCCCGAAAAGATCGCTGCCGTCCTTGGATTTCTATGCCCCACAAGACTTAAGGATTTGCAAAGTTTTCTTGGCCTCGCATCATATTTTCGTCGCTTCATACGAAATTTCGCTTCAATAGCTGCGCCACTTCACAAACTACTTGCATCTAATGCACACTTTGTGTGGTCCGAGAAATGTCAGTCGGCGTTTCACCTATTGAAGAAAGCTTTGACGTCAGAGCCTGTACTCTGCCATTTTGATGACACCGCCCCAACACTCCTGCATACCGACGCCAGCGGTTGCGGTATAGGTGCTGTTCTCCTCCTACGCGATAACTCTGGACGGGAAAGGGTCATCGCATATGCTAGCCGAGTGCTTACTTCTACCGAAAAAAAACTATACCATCACTGAGCAGGAGTGCCTCGCTGTGGTTTGGTCCATACAAAAGTTCCGTCCTTATCTGCACGGCCGTCAATTCACCATCGTAACGGACCACCACGCCTTATGCTGGCTTTCTACAATGAAGAACTTGTCCGGACGCTTGAGTCGTTAGATTTTACGCCTACAGGAGTATCAGTTTGAGGTTATTTATAAATCGGGCAAAAAACATCAAGACGCCGACGCTCTTTCTCGTTGCCCACTACCTACGGCGTCGTTCGACACTCCAGCTGCCACCTCCAACGACACCAGTGCGGACGTGACTCCCACTTCTGTTGCCTTGCTCGCCTCGCTGTACCAACCGCCAATCGACGATGAACAACCCTTCAGTTCTCGCCAGCAGGCTGACCCGTATTGTCGGCGCATTATAGACCACCTCTCAGGAGCTACGCGTCCACCCAATGCACGCCTTCGTCGACAACTCGAGCACTTCAAATTTCAGGATGGTGTGCTGTATCGTCACATATATCATCCTGACGGCCAACGCTGGGTACCTGTTCTGCCACGCGCTCTTCAACATCATGTACTTAACGCCTTTCATGACGATTTGACTGCTGGCCACCTAGGCTTTCACAAAACCTACGACCCCATTCGAAGCCGCTTTTATTGGCTTGGGATTTCTACCAGCGTAGCAAAGTACGGGGGTTCCTGCTCTCCGTGCCAACTTCGCAAACTTCCGACATCTCCCCCGGCTGGTCAGTTACAGCCAATGACGTGCCCTACAACACCTTTCGAGGTCGTTGGTGTCGATCTTTATGGGCCCCTTTCTGTTACTGGTGCTGGAAATAGATGGATAGTCACCGCCGTAGACCATATGACACGCTACGCCAAGACAACTTCAGTAGCTACTGGTTCAGCATCGGAAGTTGCTGACTTCGTCCTTCAGACCATAATACTACGTCATGGTGCTCCTCGTGTACTTCTAAGTGACCGTGGAAAGGTGTTTTTATCACAGCTTTTAGGTAAGTTCTTCGCATTTCTGGTACCACACACAAGATGGCGTCTAGCTACCATCCTCAAAAAAACGGTCTGACCGAGAGATTTCATCGAACCCTTGCCGACATGATCGCCGTATACATTCAACCAGATCACAGAAACTGGGATAAACTTCTACCGTTCCTCACTTTCGCCTACAACACCGCTGTTCAGCGCACAACCGGCTACTCACCGTTTTATCTCGTTTACGGACGTTCACCTACTTTCTTTATCGATGTTTCCTTCTTCACCAGCAATGGCCCTCCATCACCATCTTCTTGCGAAGAATATATTTCTCGCCTTGCCCAGTGCCGCCAGCGCGCTCGTATAAACACGGAAGCTACGCAACAAGCAAGGAAGGCCGTCTACGACACCTCTCATCGTGTGGTATCATTCCGACCGGGTGACGAGGTGCTGCTATTGACACCAATTCGCACACCTGGGCCCGGATTCACAAAACTCACTTACGAAAACATTTTTGCGCAAGAGAAATTTTCTTGCGTAAGTCGATTCACGAAACGAAAAAACGTCGTAAGAGGCCATAGTTGTCACATCGGCCGCTGCAAATAAAGCGCGCTGTGACTGCCCGGGAACATGTCAGCGATGGTGATGCAGTTGCTATATTTGCTTACGTCACCGAAAAGTGCTCGTAAGTGGATTCACGAAGCGAAATTGTGCGTAAAAACAGCATGGCTGAGAGAAAATTCTAAGAGTGGTCCGGACCACTCTTAGGAACAATGTGGCTACTTAGAACCTGCTGCCGCAGCGGTATACTTTGGTGCCCTGGCTGGTTTTGAGTTAATTCACGCCCATCAAGGGCTCTCTGATGACTGCTGGTGCGTTTTTATTTCTTTCGGCACTTTGAGCTTCGCGTGTTGTTTCCCTTGTACGCACTGGATGGTGTTGACAACCACCATCGTCCAATAAGTTCGAAGTCGCAGTAATTGAAGAATTGTATTGGGCGACAATGGCAAAAAACTACGCATGTAAAGATTTGTGGTTGGATGAAAACCAATGTGATACGTGAATGGTCGGTGCATTCGAACGCGACATGGCATAGGATCAACCTTATTTGTTATGTTGTTGTGTTGCGCCCCATCTCATCCAGTTAAAAGTGCGATTCGAAATACTTGCCTCATTGGTGGAAATTACCACCAAAGAGGTTAATGGGAGCACATTCTTTGCACGCTATTGGAAACAAAAATGAGAGGAAGTTTTCAGTGAGTGGTTCCTAAAGTTTGTGCTCTAGTGTATTTTCATTGGCTCTAACTGTCCAATCATTGCGATCTCTGAAATACAGCTGTCGATACACTTTGGGACATTCTGAAACAAAGCGTACTTTGTAAACCAAAGCGTATTAGGGGTGCGTGTGATTACGCATGGAACTACAAACAAATCATGCATCTTCACCTTCACTGTTCAGACACCGATATGGACCGTGATATTATGGCAAGCAATCGGAATGAAATGACCCTAGTAACTTTGTATGACACCGAAAATATGCAAACCTTCACGATTTTGGAGCAAACCTTGGCTGAATTCATCCCTGCGTCAATTACCAGCCATTTAACTTGGCGCACGAACATCATTGAAAGGTAGAGCGAGCCACTGACATGTATTTTGTGCGACGTAGCGACCACTTGACCTGAGAATAATAGCGTTGCGAAGGCGAATCCCCTGTCGCATGCTCTGATCGAAGCAGACGACAAACGTGAGCAGACGACGGCTTGGCCGACAGGCACAGCTTGTGATTGGTTGTGAAGCAGTACCCTCTACGTCAGCTAACTCCGTGACGTTGCCAAAACACTTCTTTCATCTGGCACGCCTGTGCTGTTCGTCATATCACCCCCCTCGCACATAAGAGAAAATTTTGTCACGCCGTGAAAATAGTGCAAGTACTTTCTAAGAGCTCTCTTATCATCATATGTGCTGCGCAGTTGTCGAAAACATTATGGCGTCGTAAACAGCATATCGGTCGGTGCGACTTTCAGCAAACGCTTCTCGCACGAGTTACTTCAGCGTTTGACCGGATGTGTTGTGATTACAGCAGCTCTTTCGGTGCGTGTAAGCAGTGCGGAAAGCTGTGGCAGTGCAATGGTGTACGGTGAAGCGCAGCGAAGCCTGTGCGTCGGTGTGGTTATCAAGCGGGGATCGGCGTCGATGTATCGACGGCAACTAGCACTCGAGAAGCCTGCAATGTGTGTTTGTGTGCCGGTAACAGTTCGTTCGCTTGACTTTCCAATCTCTCAGTTTGGTGCTGTGCGACATTTCGGATTGACAGCGTTTTGACACGTTACTTGAGTGACCCCAAGTACGTACGGAAACGTATGAACTACGCGCTCGGTTCTTGCTTCGCCACTAGTTAGCCCGTACGCTTCTATTTACTTGAGAGCAATGTACTGTTCGGGAGTGAAACGATGTTCGTTGTGAACAGTGGTGCTGTGTTGACGTTCCAAGACTTGTGAACAAGCTGTGCTCGTGTGACTGAAAATTGAAAGACAGCGTTGATAACTGTTGTGCCCTGCGAATTCATGGTGGGGAAGCTTGGCGCTTTTGTTTGTTAAGTCGTCACTTCTCCTTTTTGTGATAACCATAGTCCTAGCGCTTTGATGTGATCAACCAAAACTGCGAGATGCTACATTCTGTTGTGGATCGTGTTACTTTAAAAGCGCGCCTAGACTGTTCTTCGGTAACAAATTGAGAGTTCTATGTGGCAGCGAGAGCCCGTGAACGTCAAGCTTCCCTCCAGCCCCCCCAAAAAGCAAAGATTTCACCGGTGCCTTGCTTTGGATGAAGTTGTAGGCCAGTATCGCCTAACTACAGGTTTCCGAGTTCGTCTGGCCTTCGTTTTGCACGGCATTAGAGCCTTGACAACAGCCGGTCATGGCCAGCTCTTACACTTTATCAATGGACGTGCACGCCTGGCCAGCCCTTCATTGCTGTCATTGGCAGCTTCCAGTCTGCAGATGTCCTTTGCCTGTTGGCCGTACTTGGTTCCTTATGACACCGACGGCTACTAATTGCTGCCATCGGTGAGTTCACCTTGCAGAACTAAATTTCACTGGTACTATAATTCACGCAGTTCTATAACGTGTGCAAGTTTTTAAGCCCGTAAGATGTAATGTTCCTCTATGGTAAGTTGAAGCATGAAAAATTTACTACTACTGTTATATACATACATATATTATGGAGCAAATACATAAAAAGTTTTTTGTGATTTGATACAAGTGAGCTCTTGTTTGATTATGAGGTTGGGCCTGTCGATTGACCACGTTTGATAGTTGGAAAGTTAATGTGAATTTATTTTTCTGGAGCCAGGTTGCACTTAAAAAATTTATGTTATTTTGGAAAATTAGTTCTATAGGCGATTACCACTGTGGTAGTACTATACTTCAGTAGGACATATATATTGCGGTACGTAAATTTTACATGGGGCTTCAGTTTATTTCAAAGTGATTATAGCAGATTTTGGTCACATTAACGAAGTGATAGCTTCCTCAAATAAGTATTAGAAGTGAGTGCTTTTAATGATTGTTTTTAAATATCTCGTTTTTGGCTCTTCACAGATCGCAGAGATTGGTTTGTTAAGGTCTTGTGATGCATCGGTTGCACATTCTGGCACATCAATCCTCATCATTACTCGGAGCACCTGTACAAAAATAAGAAGGACACGTTCTCCCTAACTGTGCAAGCCTATGTCACTGCTCGGACTGTTATCATTCAGCGGATGTGGCGTGGAAGCATGCATGGCAGCCTCATCTGGAAGGACTGCAATCTGCTTGGGAGCTTCGAGGGCACCAAACTGCCTAACGGCTGGCTGCAAGGTTAGTTTTTCTTTAATACATACGATTACGTGAACACCACTTACTGTGCACAAATTGAAAACCCAAGCATGGTTGCTTTCAGTGGATACCTCTAATATTCTTACACATAATTCTTATTCAACATTTACAGAACTAAATTGCAAGATAATTGAGAATGTTGAAAGCTGGAAGCCTGCAGCTTATGAATGAAACTCCAATAATCTGAGACTCAAAAGCTTGTGCTTTGAAACGAGCACAAACACTTTGATTCCTTATTGAGCTCTCGAGCTTGTGACTCCCTCTGTGGATTGAGTGCTCTGGAAGGAAATAGCAAGTGGGTGAAAATTGCCTGGCTGTTCACAACTTGCAAGGAGAAATACCTATTGAAGAAGCCTCAGATGACATAGGGCCAGTAACTGCATCTTTTACCTAATGTAGCTTTTTCTCTCTCAGTGCTGTTGCTTGTGTTTCAGCCGAACATGTTCACCACGATTGCATAGGGATATATATTTTTCTACAAGTTGTACCTGACCTAAGTATGCATTGTTGATCTCTAAAGGTGATGTTCAGTGTGTTTCAAAGCCATGGCATCTGATTTCTCTGTCTGTGGCTGACCTATTTCAGCAGCAGAGTGATGCAGCTAGCACACATGCAATTCAAGTCATGGAGCGCTCCTTTGGTGTTCTGTGCAGGACACAGCATATCCATCCGGCAAGACACTGGTATCAACAATAATGGTGAGTGTTGGTGGCACCTGTAGGAGCCCGTTGTGTTTGTTGCGTATGATTATTTCTCCTGATGAAGTGCATTTTTGAAAGGTTTTCTTCATTTAGAATAATAGATGTCAGTAACAAGCACACTCATAATCCACAAGTTCTTTGTGTCTTCTAGACTGCCCATTTGCTCCTATATGCGGTATGGTGAGCTGGCTATGTTAGACAGCCTTAAAGTTATCAACATTGGCTGTTGTGTTGTAATGCAGTTTAACTTGTGTTTCTTAGTGAACTTATTTGTGGTCTACTTCTCGCACCTAGTGTAAAGTCGAAATAAAAGAAACTCAATTGGCTTTTTATGCCTGTCAGAAGTTTCATGCCTTCATCTATAACATTGTGGTTTTGCTCTTGTATCATATTAAATATATTTTCAGCCTTCACTGTTTGTGTGTGTGTGTGTTGAGGCTTGTCATTGGCTTCTGAAAATACAATATCTGTAAATATGAGCACATAATTGACAACTATACACTCTTGCATGTAGCATGGTTGTAACAATGATCTGTATTTTTCTAAGTTCCAGCAGTAACAAGGGGTTCGGTGCTCCACGGTCATGTACAGTATATCAAGAACAGAGCCCAGAAGACCAACAAGTATAAAAGGACTGCCAGTGACTGTTCTCCTGCTCAAAGTTTACAACAGCAGAAAGAGCACATTGTGATGTCAGGAGCAGCTGCTGCTTAACTTCTTAGCAGTGCATTATTCAGCAGTTCCTTTGCTTGCATTCGAAATTATTTAAATTTTGCATGGAAGATACCAAACTATGACACTAATTGAAAGGCTGCTGTAGTGTTAGTGGGCAAATATTTTTGAGCTGAAGTTTTTAACGTGTGTGTTAAGTGCCTGCGTGCCTCTACATTTGCATGCCAGAAATCACAGCATCCATGGTCGCCAATGGTAACTGTGTTTGCATTCTTTGTAGTACAAGAAATAAAGCCATGGATGCAGTAATCATGTACTTAGTCGATGTAATCCTTCAGTGTACACTCATTTGTATAGCACCAATGATACCATGAGTGTATAAGCTCTGGGAAGTAAATCTATGTGGATTATTTTATTTGGAAGGAAGAGGATCATCACTACTCCTAGTATATCCTAACAGTAGATTTTAGTGCTTGGGTATTATCCCACTGCCTGTCCGTCCTTCAACAGTCTACTTATCTACTGTATTAGTGTAACTTTTTAAATGTATACTTTGCTTGGATAGGTTTGTTCATAATGTAATGCAAGTGACTTATCATCTATGCAGATCTACTCAGACTAGAAATAAAAGTATTTATTTTTATATGTAGCTATAGCATGCATTCACTTATGTTTTTCTAGGTGCCTGTGCAATTGTTTAGCCCCTACAAAAGTGCTGGTATACTCTAATATTGAATGTGGTATCTTAAAATAGTTTGTTAGTGGAAGTAGTAGAATGTGTTTACAACCAATATTACTATCGTCAGATGAACTGTGAACACTCTGTGGAAATTTATGTACAGTTTTTGAACGTTGGGAAGGCAAATGTTATGTTGTTTTATTGTGGTCCCTGTTTCATGCAAATGACACATAATTACTTTGCAGTGGCATAGTATTAGTTGTTTTTTTACACATATGTGCTGAGCAACATCGCAGTTGAGGCCAGAAGCAAGACATACATGCAGTGCAACTGGAGCATCACCTCACATAGTGTACAGTCTTTGCCCACCAGTAAAACTCAATATTTTTCAAGCGACTAATAGACACTGTATGGGAAACTGTGTTTGATGTGCAAACTTTGAAGTCTTCTTTGAGGAGTGTTTTTCATCATCATTTTTGTCCTAGTGAAGTAGCTACCCAAGGCCACAACTGGTGGGAATGTGGTGGTTTCCTCTCTCCAAAAGCACTCCTACCTCCAGCTGCCTCAATGTTAGCAGGGTGAATTCACGAACTGGAAAAATAATGTGGTCTTTGTTTTCTTGGCCGAAAGAGTCACT